>BQNB010061463.1:0-36483 GCA_026074375.1 Tanacetum coccineum | reverse complement strand
TTGTACTGTATAAAACTGTTGTATAACAGTTTTCTTTTCCTTTATTTTTATATACTTTTATGAGGTTGGTTTGGTCCTGTTTTGGTTATAGCCAAAAGTTCAATATAGACCCAACATTTGTCATAGACCCAATGAACCAATCATAGCCACTCATTTTTTCATCAAAAATAAAAAAACTCACTTTTCACCTCTTTTTTAAAAATTAAATATCTCACACACCGTTAATCGTTACGCAAAACAAAACATACCATCGCGACGAGAATTAAATTATTTTTTTATAGAGGGGCGACACTATGTACTTTCGACGAACTTTTTTTTATGATTTTATGAAGTAATATACAATTTTATAAAATCATATATGATTTATGAAATCATATATGATTTTATGAAATCATATATGATTCGTTGTACGAATCATATATGATTCGTCGTACGAATCATATATGATTCGTCATACGAATCATATATGATTTTCGTAATTCGTGAGTGAAACAAAATTGAAAAAAGTTTGTCGGAATCACAAATCATATATGATTTTATGAAATCATATATGATCCGTTATAAGAATCATATATGATTTTATTAAATAATATATGATTCGTCATACAAATCATATATGATTTTCGCAATTCGTGACTGAAACAAAATTGAAAAAAAGTTCGTCGGAATCACAAATCATATATGATTTTATGAAATCATATATGATTTTATGAAATCATATATGATTTTATGAAATCATATATGATTCGTTATACGAATCATATATGATTTTCGCAATTCGTGACTGAAACAAAATTAAAAAAAAGTTCGTTAGAATCACAAATCATATATTATGATTTCATGAAATCATATATGATTTCATGAAATCATATATGATTTTCGTAATTCGTGACTGAAAAAAAATTGAAAAAAGGTTCATTGAATGTATATCGTGTCACCCGTCTACTGAAAGATAAAAAATACTCGTCGCGATGGTGTATTTTAAAACCTCTTCATTCATCTCCAAAACCTTCATCCCCTTTTTTAAAAAAAATGACCTCACCAGAATAAGAAGACCTCCATTTATTTAGTACAAGTATTCCTCTTTTTCTTTGATACCTGTATTCCTCCAAAGCCAAACAGAATAACTCTAAAAATACCTTAATTCCTAACATTCCCCCTTTAAAACTTGGAACTTACTTGTTAACTTCTAGTTTCTTTTGTTTTATTTGTTTTGTGTCTGGGAGGATTGCATCCAACACTTTATTAATATTCTCTTTGATGATGATCTGATTGTTGTTCTTTATAAATCAGATCATACTTTGTCTTTAAGTCTTTAGCAGCAGCTCCAAGTCTTTTAAGCAACATCCAACTAAGTTGGCTTTGTAGTTTTTGGCAAACTACCAGCATAAAACGGATTTGAGATCTCTTTACCAGTAGCCGTTTGCTCTGGAGTAACCAATGATTTAGTGCAATACTATGGTGCCATTGTATTACCATATAGTTGTGGTTAAACTCGTCGACATTATCGGATTTAAGAAGTCTTTACTATTTACTTTGCTTTAGACTTGTCAGTTTCTTATGCCTATTAAGCATGGTGAACTGATGACCATTTGTTGTGTAGTGGTTAGCCAACACCCAAACCCTTCTCTCTTCTATTAATGCTTTCAGATACCCAAACCATATTTCAACTACTGAGAATTTCATCATCTTATCCCTTCTTGCTTCTCAATCATCTTCAAAAGTTGATAGCAAACTTCATCTTTTGTTCCATCAAGAAGCTTCATCTTTAGCATCACTTGGCAGGCATCTTTTGACAAAGGATATTTTCTGTCTGCCAACATATATATACTAGATGCATCCAAAGTAAGACAATGTACTGCACATGAAAGGAATGTTACCTCTTAGTTGTTTTTTTTTTTTTCCCTTTTTTCTTCTTGTTAAACTTGGCAAGCTCCAGATTGCATCATCACTAAGAGGTGGATCAAACATGGTCTTGAGATCACCCCAAAGTACTCTGTCATACATCTCTTCAGGTCTATTTTTGCCATACTTCTTCATTACCAATCTATACAACTCATATAAATCTTATCAGAACCATCTATTCGTATGTCTGTTAAACACTTTTTAGCTAATGTGGGTATGATTCGTCCTAATCAATCAAGGCTGGGTGGGTTTATAGATGTGGAATAACTTGTATTCCTTCCTAAGATTGCTGATGAAGCACTTGTATCTTTATCCTTCATTAATGCTTCCTTTTCTTTTCTTCTTGCATCATAGGTGCTGACTATCAATTTGTTATTCCTTCCATTGATATCTGCTTCTGCCCTTTTGCCTATCTTTTAATTGGCTCTTCAACCTTTTCTTCTGGAACATCTTTAATCTTTTGCTTCTTTGAGAATTCTTGCTCTAGTTGTACACCCTGTCTCTTTACCCTTTCATCAGCTTCCATTGGCACCAAATTTTCAATACTCTTCACTAACTTTTCAAATTCAGTCTTGAGCTCATCAAAAGTAAGTTTCTTCAATTGAGTCAATTTCTATGAGCTTTGTCTTTTTGATGAAGGTACTCATGTAATCTCTTTGTTGTGCTTGTAGTCCATTGGCTTGCTTCTTTTTGCCTTAGCCTTTTGTTCAGCATAAAACTTCTTTTTCTAATTGATCATTTCCACCATCCTTTTAGCAAAATCTTCACCAGTCATACTTTCTCCTTGTAAACTCTTGGTTAGTTTTGCATTTGCTTCAAGTTTTGCCCTGATGGTATCCCAAATCCTTTAGTATAATTCTGAGCAGCTTCTTGAACTTCTGCTTTTCTTTTCTTTTGTTGTTCTGATAATTCTTCCTCTTCTGTTATCCTTTTAGCTAACAAAGCATCCAAATAAACTTGTCTTGCAGCTTCTTCCTCCTATAGTGTTTGCAATCTTATGGCTTCTGCAATACCAGCTTCTTCTTGTTGAATTTGTGCTTTTGTTCTTTTAGTAGCTTGAATCTCTTCTGTAGTCATTGGAGCTTTTCCTTCTCTTTGACTTTTAATAAGAGAAGGAATTGTGACTTTTGTAGTTTGAACTATACTAAGAGTACTAACTAGTCTTTGTATGTACCAGTACTAAACTCCTAAACTACCGGTTCTAAACTTTCATGCCTAGTATTAATTTTAATAATTGTCTAGTATTAACTTCTGCTTCAGCATCCTTACCCTTTGACACTTTTCTCCTCTTGTATCTTCTACCCTTATCAATTGACCTTGCTTTTTGAGAAGCAACCTTTGATAAAGTTTTAGCTGCTTCTAAAGTTGTAGGGCTTATATCTTCCTCTTGTGCCTCCCTTGAAGCACTATTTGTCTTGGTAGGAGTAACAAAATCTTTAACCAAAGAAACTAGAGGATCATCATCTAATTCTTGAATTTTCCTCCTTTGAGCCTCTGTTTCTTCATCCTCTAAGTCAGATACAACTACTCTCTTGGGTCTTTCTCTTCTATAGCTACCTCAAGGACTTCAACTTCTTGACCCATTGTAGGATTGCACTTCAAGTGTTCTTTGGTCTCCTTAAGTTTTTTTTTCCAGACTATCAACCTTGGACTCTCGTTTAGGAACAAGCACATCAATTTTGTAGTTTCAAACATGTCCTTAACAACTTCAGAAGTGTGACCTTCATGGAGAGGTTGTTTCATAAGCCTGGGTGGAGACTCATGTTGTTAGGTTACCACTGTCAATCCTTGCATCTAAGCCAGTGGTTGTAGTGGTCTAGCTCCTCAGTGTCAACTCCCACCTTGAGGTAGTTGCTCTCATATGGTACAGGGGTAATAGTGTAGGACCTGAGACTAGGAATATTAGTTTCTTATTGTTAAGTGACCTAAGGTGGTGATGAATGGTTGTGGTTCTGTGGTGGATGAATTGGCTGTTGATCCTGGTTGTTTACTTCTTACCCTAACTAAACACTTAGTCTGGGTTTGACAATAGCCCTTAATATCCAACCCTTAACTATCCCCCCTGGAGATCCGGTTTTGTCCTTGTTGTCGGTTGAGGTTGAGATGTGGATGGAACAGATCAGGGGGGTTGGATCAGTGAATAAAAAGAGTTCTTCTATTCAGAGTTTCCACACAAGCTTTGATACCACTTGTTGGATCGTTTACTGAATAGATCTTAACCTTTAGCTTGCAAAGATCTTGTTATTTTAGATAATTCTAAAACAACAATAATGAAACACTGACTAAACACTATTGATTATGCGGAAACTAATCAACAATGCTAAGAAGAACAATATGAATAAACACAAGAAAACTTTATATAACCTTGAATCTGCCTAGGTTACAGTATTACAAAAACTATGATTGCTATATGATCTCTAATGATCTGGTAGAACTATATTACTAACTTATACCTAGGGTTCCATTTTTATAACCAAGAAACCATTATGGGCTTTAAAAAACACGTATAGAGATCTGGCATTATCTTTTCCTAAGATATCTCATGCTTATCTCTAACTATAATTCTGTTCTACCAGAACTAACTATACTACTAACTCGTATTATCTATGCTAACTACCAGTTACTATTTCTCGTTAACTCTTTCTTCCCAGTACTAACAAGTGACTAGATTAGGCTAATATTTATATAACTGATTCTAACTCTAAAATACATAATCCTACAAAAGAGTGAAACAGATGATTACCCAAGATCTAATAAGCAACTAAGGACAAATTTAAGCAAAAGAAACAGGCTGAAAAGGAAAAAAGAACAAATAAGCAAACTGGCCAAAAGTACAATCAAACAGCCTAAGGGGCACTCTTTGGGCCTAATTTTTAAGCCCTTAAATGATCCTTATGGATATGAGACTTATATGAGCTTAAAGATTGTACAATAAGCTTTCTAAAACACCAAAGATAAAAGAGTTTGAAACTTATTTAAGCCTTGAAAAAGGCTTATGAAAACTTCTGTTTTTACTTAGTAGATGCTGATTTTTTTTTTTTGATTTTTCTCTTAAAGACAAATGCCTATATGCAGGCTTAATTTTAACTATCAAAATAAGCTCAAAAAGGTAAATTAAGCTGAAATAGATAGAGTTAGACAAACAATGAGCTTATTTTCTTAAATTCAGACTTTAAAAACTATTTTGACTTGCCTAATTCTCAGATTGAAAATTGGACTATTTATAACTAAAGAAAATTTTGCGAGTTTGGATGTAGACTACAAATGCCATTGCAACTCAATCTGACTTACAATAACTCTTTAAAAACTGTATGAATACTACCAAAAAAACCACTTATTCAACAAAACTAAGAAGGATAAGAAGAATACATAAATAGTGAAAACCACAAATTTAAACCATTACTTCGTAGAACCTTGAAAATGAATTTCAACCTTGACAACCTTTTAAAACAGATTTAATCTATTTAAAATAGTTAGTTAAAGCTGGCTTAGGACCCAACCCAATGAAAACAAAGAATTGACCCATTTTGAACCTTAATCCAAACACCCCTTTAAGCCTGAAAACAATAATTTTTAACTTGATACATTGATTTTTTTATTAAACCATCCCTTAATACCAGGATCTTATATAGCTTAATATGAACTTATTGGGCAACTTAAAACAAAGAAATAAGCAGAAACAATGATCAAACAAGAAATTCAAATATAAGCTATATTAAGACAGAATTATATAAGAGCAATAAAACAAGATAACTAGAATAATGCTGGAACTTCTAATAACAGATGACAATATAAAAGATAGAATAAGCAGAAAATTGGGAGCAATAAGGCAGAATTAGCAGGATTTAAGCAATGCTACAGTAAATTCAAGAAAATGAAATTTAGGAACTTACAAGTTCCTTTAGCCCTTTTCTCTAAATTTTAATAACAAGAACAAACTACATGGGTTCCCTTGAAGCCCTAACCAATTGGCCATCCTGATTTACCTTATGCTCCAATTGATTTGCCAGATTTTGTATTATTTTTTTTTTTTGATTTTTTAGAAACATATTGAAAATGAAAAATTAACAACTCAGATCTTTTAACTTAAAAAACTCACTTTCTTTAATCTTAAAGGAGTACAATACGTTTGGAACAAGAACCAATAAGGCTGTAAACTTTCTTAACAAGCTGAAAAATAATAAAAACGGGATGAAAATTAGGAATAATGGGTACAAAGCTTTAAAGTGAAAGGACAATAATTTAAGACAAGGAAAACATTAAATAAAGACATTTAAAAAATAAAGTTAAAACTAAAACTACACTACTCCCCTGAAACTAAAAATTGTGGGCTTCTTGTGCTACTTCTGTGAGAGTCTTCAAAGTCTTAATCTTGGCCCTTCAATTATCTTAGTCTCCAAGGTTTATCATCCAAGCCCTCCATTTGGTCTTTGATTTTCTATCCAATGAGAAAGTAGAGGATTGCCAGCATGGAAATTGTGCCTTGTGAGGTGGGGTTAAGGGTTTTGGGGAAGAGGGTGAGGGAAAGTGATGGTTTTGGAGTGTAGCAGGGAAAAAAACACATTTGGAAGGATAATCAAGTTTCAAGGCGGGGAAATAGATAATAAAAGGGGCGTTTTAGGTATGAGTTCTGGGATGTTGACAAATTTGGGCCCGATCATAGGTGTTTGTTGTTGTGTGTAACGAAAGTCCTTTGTGGTGATGAGTTAGCAGTTTGGCAGGTTTAGTCCCTAGGTTGCTATATTGTTATTTCGAGGGTCAGTCCATAGGGATATGGTGTTGAAATGAGCTTAACAAGCTGGGCCTGTTAAGTGTTATGGGCCTAGTATATAAAATGTTTTAGGGCTTAAGTAAAAGGTTATCGGGCCTTTGTTTTTTAAAATGGGTTTAAGGGTTTATTAATGATAGTGGGCTTACCCGGGCCACTTTTGACAATTTAGGTTTTCGAGTTTGGTTTTTGATGCTCTTTCCAATGCCACTTCTCGGGGTTGACTTTGACTTGATTTTGACCTTGTTGACTTTGTTAACTTTGACTTTTTGACTTTTGGCTTTGATTTGGTTGACTTTTTGACTTTGGCTTGTCCACGCTTTTCCATTCTGTGCTCAGTTTTGTCGTTTTTGGCTTAGTTTTTTTTCGTCCTTTTGTCGGATATCCGTTTCCTAATTACAACTATAAGTAAAAACATACAAATACAATGTACTTTTGGTACGTTTTGTTCATTTTTATGTCCGGTTTTTAATGGAACGATGGTAGGTGTTTTAAGCACATACAATATTCATTAAACCAGTTTCTAGACTATAGACACTCATTTGACTGTTGAGTAATTGACTAAGATTCTTAGATGATTCTTCCCATTTTTCTGTCTTAAGTTTCAACTCACCTCTTTCCTTAACAACTTTTTCTAGTTCCATTTGAAGGTTGTTAATTTTATGTATATAACTTAAGCTCATAGTTTTGGTAACTAATATTTTCCACCCCAAGCCAGTTCATTCTTTCTTCATGGCATTAATCCTAGATTCTAGTGACTCTATAGGCTATAATTCATAAACCCTGAAGTTCTATAGTCGGGACTCTGTTGTGTTGTTCTCTTTCACTAATCAAGTTCTTTTGGAAGAGTTTTAAATAAGATCAAGGACATTGTTTAGATCAGTTTTGTACGTTAGTTTCAGTTGAACTTGATAAGCTTTGATGAGGTGATGGCATTGGTTGCTTATTGACTGGTGCATGGTCAAAATTTTCTTGGCTGCCAGTCTTTGCCGACATAGGGGACCTGCTTGAGCCAACCAGGGCAGGGATGTTGTGGCAGGGAGGGGTCTGGCCGCAGAAGAGTGTTGCACCAGTTGGTCTTGTTCGGTGTTCCGGCACTGTGGGGCATGCCACGAGCATTTGGCCCTGGGGAGGGGTCTGGGGTTGATACGGTTGGGTGGTGGAGTTTTGCGTTTATGGTGGGCGTTGGCGGATTTCGTTTGGCCGGAGGGCGGGTGATATGGTTAGTGGGCTACAACGTGTGGCTTCGAAGCATCCTCCTGCGTGTAGCCAGTCGTCGATATGGCATCGGCTGCATGCGGCGGGAGATCCGCATGGGGGAAGGGATGGTCGATGGTGGGGGGTGGGCTTTTTTGTTGTGCTATGGTCGGACCTGATGATATGGTGAGTGTGGTTTAAGGTGGGGGGAACGCAGTTGACACACAGTGACGGGGTGGGGGTGGTGGGTACGTGGAGGGGCGGGGGGTGGGTAGGGTGAGGGGGAATGTATGGGTAGAGGGTGGGGTGGTGTAGGGGTGGGTAGGGGGGCGGGGGGGGGTCGGGGGTAGGCGGTAGTGGGGGTTGGTTGTGGGTGGGGGCGCGGGGGGTGGGGGGTGGGGGGGGGGTGATTGGGGGGGTGAGGGGTGTGTGTGGGGGTGGGGGGTGGGGGTGGGGGGGTCTTGGGTGGTGGGTAAAGGGTGGGGGGGGGGTGGGGGGGGGCGTGGGGGGGGGGGTGGGGTGTGGAGGAGGGTGGGGGGGGAGTAGGGTTTGGGTAGGTGGGGGGGGGGGGGGGGTGGGGGTGGGGTGGGGGTGTAGGGTGGGGGAGTGTGGGAGGGTGGTGGGTGGGGGGGTGGTGGGGGGGGGTGAGTACGGGTGAATGTGGGTCAGGGGGGGGGTGGGTGGGGGGTGGGGGGGGGGGGGTGTTGTGTGGTGGGGCGGGGCGGGGTGAGACAGGTGTGTAGTGTTGGTGGGGGGAGGGGGGGGGGTAGGTGGGCGGCGAAGCGTGGGGGTGTAGTTAAGGTCTGTGGGTCGGGCTGTAGGGGGGTGGGGGGTGGGGGGGGGGGGTGGGTGGGTGGGGGGGGTGGGGGGCAGAGGAGGGGTGCTGGGCGGGGTGGGGTAGGGTTGGTGGTAGTGTGTGGCGAGAAGGGATGGTGGGGAGGGGGGGTGGGGTGGGGGGGGGAGTGGGGTGGGCGTGCTCGTGTAAGAGGGGGGGTGTGGAGGGGGGGAGTGGGCGTAGTAGGGGTGGGGGGGTTGCGGGGTTGGGTGTCGGGTGGGTGGGGTGGTGGGTTACGGGGTGTGGGGAGGTACGGTAGGGTGAGGTAGGGGGGTGTAGGGGGGAGTGGGTCGGGGTCGGTAGTGTGGGGGGGGGGGGGGGTAGGGTGGTGTAGGGTTGGTGTGGGGGGTGGTGGGTGTGTGTGTGGGGTGGTAGGGTGGGGGCGGTGGGGGTGGGGGAGGGGGGGGTGTGTGGGGGGGAGGTGCGGGCGTACGGGGGGGGTGGTGGGGTGGGTCGGTGGGGGAGGGTGGGTGTGGGGATGAGTGTGGCATGGGGGTGTGGGATGTGGTGGGTGGGTAGGTGCCGGGTTGGGGTGGGGGGTGGGGCGTGGTGGGGTGGCCGGGTGGGGGGGGGAGAGTGTGGGAGGGCGTGGCGGTTGGTGGTGGCGGTGTGGGGGGGTTGTGTGTGGGGGTGGGGGGTGGTGTGGGGTGGGTGGGGCGAAGCAGTGGTCGTAGGTGGAGGGGTAGTGGGGGGTGGGGAGGGGCTGGGTGGGGGTAGAGGGGGTAGGTGTTCGGGGGGGGTGGGGGGGGAAGGGGTCGGGGGGTAGGGGGTGGTCGGCTTGCGGATGGGGGGGGGTAGGGAGTTGTTCTACTGGGTAGTGGGGGTGAGGGGGCGGAGGGTGGTAGGTGGGTGGGGGTGGTGAAGGGGAGGGGGGCTCCTGAGGGAGGTGGTGTCGCGGGGGGATAGGGGTGTGGGTGAGGGCGAGTGGGTAGTGGTAGTGGGGGGAGGTGGGGGGGGGTTAGGTCGTGGGGGGGTGGAGTCGGGGGGGTTGGTGGGTGTGTGTGGTGGGGGGGGGGGGGGGGTCTGGGGCGGTGCCATGGGGGGGTGGAGTGGGGATAGGTAGGGGGGAGGGGGGGGAGGAGGGTCGGGTAGGGGGAATAGTGGGTGGTGGTTGGCGGAGTGTAGGGGGGGGGATAGTGGTGGTGGGAGTGTGGGTGTATTGGGTGGTGGGGGTGGTGGGGGTTGGGGGTGGTAGGGGGGTTACGGGTTGGGGTGTAGGGGGGGGTTGGTACGGGAGGGGAGGGGTGTCGGGTGGGGTAGGGGTCTGGTGGGGTGGGGGGGGGGGGTTGTGGGGAGGGGGGGGTAGAAGTGTGTGACGGGTGGTGGGGGGGGGATGGTGGGAGGGGGCTGGGTGGGGTGGGGGGTGGGGTAGGGCGGGGGGGGGGGTCGGGTTAGGGGGGTGGTGGGGTTGTGGGTAGGTAGTGGGGGGGTTGGGTGGGGTGGGGGGGGGGGGGGGGTGTCGGGGTGAGGGGTGGTGGGGGGGGGGGTGGGGGGTGGGGGGGGGGTGTGGGTGGTAGGGTAGGGTGGTGAAGGGGGGGTGGTAGAGGGGGGGGGGGAGGGTAGGGGGGTGGGTGGTAGTGGGGGGGTGGGCGGGGGGGGGGGGTAGGAACGGGTGTGGTGGGGGGTGGGGTGTGTGTGGTGGGGTAGTGGGGGTTAGGGTAAGGTGTGGGAGGGGTGGGTGGGTAGAGTCGTGGGGTGAGGGGGTGGTAGGGGGGGTGGTGGGGTGGGGGGGGTTGTCGGGGGTAGGGTTGGTGGTAGGTGGTAGGGTGTGGGGGGGGTGGGGAGGGGTGTGAGGTGGGGGGTCGTTGGGGTGGCAGTAGTGGTGCGGGGGTAGGGGGTAGGGGGGGGGGGGCGGGTGGTGGGGGAGGGTTGGGGGGGGTGTGGGTGGGGGTGAGGGGTGTAGGGGTGAGGGGGTATGTGGTGGTGTGGTGTGGTGGGGGGTGGGTGTAGGGTGGGGCGGGTGGGTGTGTGGTAGGGGGGGGTGTGCTAGGGTGGGGTGGGTAGGGTGGGGGTGGTGGGTGTGGGATGGGTGTGTGTGGGTGGTGGGGTGGAGGTGGGTGTGGGGGGTCTGCGGTGGGGGGTGGGGGGATGGTGGGGGGGGTTGTAGGCGGGGTGGGGGTTGGTGGGTCGGGGAGGTGGTGGGGGGGTAAGGGGATAGGGGGGGGGGTGTAGTGGGGGGTCGTGGGAGGGGAGTGGGGTAGTGGGGTGGTGGGTGGTAGTTGGGGGATGGGTGGTGGGGTGGGGTGGGTGGGTGGGGGTGTACGTCGGTAGTGGCCGGAGGGTGGTTCGCGGGGGGGTGGGGGTGGTGGGGTGGGGTTGGTGGGGGTAGGGGAGAGGGGGTGGTTGGGGTGAAGGGGGGGTGGGTGGTGGGGGGGGTGTTGGTGGAAGGGGGTGTGGGGGGTGGTCGTGGGGGCGGGTAGGTGGGTGGGTGGTGTGGTGGGTGTGGGGTGGGGGTGGGGGGGGGTGTGGGGGGTGGGGGCGGGGTGGGGTGGGGGGGGGGTGGGGGGTGGGAAGGAGGGGGGGTAGGGGGTGGTGGTGTGGTGGGGGGGGGGTTGGTGGGCTGGTGGGTGGGGTAGTGGGGGGGGGGTGTGGCGGGGGGGGTGGGGGGTTGGCCTGGGTGGGTGGGGGGTGGGGTTCAGGTGGTAGGTGGTTGGGGTTGGTGGGACGGGGGGGTTGGGGGGTCGGTGGGTGGGGGGTGTGGGGTGGGGGAGGGGGGGTTTGGGGGGTAGTGGGTGTGTGAAGGGTGGGGGTGTGGGGGGGGGGGGGGGGGGGGGGGGGGGGGGGTGTGTGGTGGGGTGGGGATGTGGGGGTGGGGGTGGGGTTTAGGGGGGGGGGGGGGGTGTGGTGGTGTGGGGGTCGTGTGGGAGGTGTGGGTGGAGAGGGGGGGTGGGGTGGGGTCGTGGGGGGGTGTGGGGGTGGGCGGGTAGGGTAGGGGTGGTAGGTGGATGTGGTGTGGTGTGGGGTGGGGGGGTGGTGTGGGGGGGGTGTGGGGGGTGGGGGTGTGGGGGTGGTAGTGGGGGGATGGCGTGGGGTGGTAGGTGGGTGGAGGGTGGGGGTAGGGGGGGAATGGGGGGTGTGTGTCAGGGGAGGTGTCGGTGGGGTGGGTGGGGGGGTGGTGGTAGGTGTAGTTGGGGGTGGGGGGTGGGGGGTTAGGGTGGCGGTAGGGGTTGGTGTGGGGCCACCAACCCCGGTTGGGTGGGGGAGGTGGTGGGGGGCGGAGGTGGGGTGGGGGGGGGTGTTAGGGTGTGTTGTGGGTGGAGGGTAGGAGGGGGGGGGCGGGGGGGGTGGGTGGTGGGGGGGGGGTGTGTGGGTGGGTTGTGTGGTGGGTGTGGTGTGGGGGGGGAAGTGGGTTGGGGGGGGTGTGGGGGTTGGGTGGGGTGGGGGGGGCGTAGTTTGGGGGCGGTAGGTGTGGGGTGGTGTGGGGGGGGGGCGGGTGGGGGGGGGGTGTAGGGGGTGTGGGGGGGGTGTGGTGGGGGGGGTTGGGTGGGGGGGGGGGTGGGGGGGGGGGGTTGGGGGGGGGGTGTGGTATGGTTGGTGTAGGGGGGGGGGGGGTGGCCTGGGGAGTGGGTGGTGCGCGGGGGGTGGGGGGGTGGGTAGTGGGGGGGGGTGGGGTGGGGGGCTTATAGGAGTGGTGGGGTGTGGGGGGTGGGGGGGTGTGTGTGGGGGGGGTTGGGTGGGGGGGATGGTGCGGGGGTGTCGTAAAGGGGTAGTGGGTGGGGGTGCGGGGTAGGGGGTGGGGGGTGGTGGGGGGGGTGGGGGGGGGTTGTGGGGGGTTGGGAGTGGAGGGGGGGGGGGTGGGGTGGTCTAGGTGTGGGGGAGGGGGGGGTAGGTGGGAGGTAGGGTTGGGGGGTGCGTGGGGGGGGGTCGGAGAGTAGGGGGTGGTGGTGTGTGGGGGAGGGGGGGGGGGGGGGGGTAGGGGGGGGGGGTGGTAGACGAGTTGTGGGTGGGGGGGGTGGGTATGGGTGGGGGGTGGGTGAGGGGGTAGGGTAGTGGGGGGTTGGGGGGGTAGTTGGAGGGTAGTGGTGTCGGGGGTGGGAGGGGGGGGGGGGTGGGGGTTCGGGGGTGTGGGGTGGGGGGGGTGGGTAGGTGGGGGGGTATGGCGGGGGGGGGTAGTGACGCACTCCCTTTTGAAAATGCCAACATAAGCAAAAGCTTTCGCAGGAAGGTGGACATTCAAAACCTAGAGTGAGTAAAACAACAACTTTGACCCCGCATTTACAATATATTTAGTGTTTCAATCATGTTTCAAATTACCCCTTTACCAATACTTACAAACCTAATTCTTTTTATGTAGTGGGAACATCGTCGAATTTACAATGTGGGATGACTTAGCAACACAGTTTGACAAAAAGATGATAGATTGTCGGCACCTCTTGTAAAGTCTCAAGGTTCAACGGTACGAAATAACAACCTCATAAAAAGCTCTTACTTTTCCAAATAAAACAATAATATAAATTTCCCCGGTTACAAATTTCCAATTCGCAGCCACTCTTGTGACCCGCTACTACATAAACCCCGTGATACCAGAAGCAGACCAAGCACGTGATGCATAAGTGCACCTAAACATACGCAACTTCTTATATGAAATTGTATAAATACTGTATTGATGCGGTCGTCGTAGGACTTCTACAAGAAGTTTTACAACTACCTAGGCAGAGCACCTAATCGTTGTAGTAGTAGTATAGGCAAGACTCGGAGGGTTGTTGTCCTTCACTCGAGGAATAGTTTGGGAAGGCTTGATCACGGTCTAACAGAATTCTAAGAGTTGAGGGAAGATTATTTTTGTATTTTTATGTTTTATAGAAAGCAAGTAAATCTTATATTGGAGAGGTGGTTGGTTTTAGCTATTAAACTAAATATAAATCTACGCTACTGGTGATAGCAATAAGATAAAAGACTGTGTTTATTTAATCATGTATTACTCCCTAGATTGCTTCTCCTAGTGTTGTTGCCTTATCACCCTTGTGATGATCTGTGTAACTATTTCCTAAGTCATGAACGAATTACACGAACCCGCCGTCTACTTAGTATTCCGCTAGAGCAACGCACACGTAAGGTAGTATGAAGACTATTACATGGCCCCTAGGAGTACACTAAGTGCATGTAAAATATATTAAAAGTGGATCAACCATATTAGGGGGCAAGGTAGTATGAAGACTGTTACCCGATGGTATCCTTTCTACACAATCATGTTTCCCTAGACATATCAACAGCGATACAGACAAAAGCTGGTTTTCTAAGACCTAACATGCACATCCATCACAAGAAGCAACACCACTAAGATCTACATTCTAGGTTTCATACAATCATAAATAAACACAATAGAAGGCTTAGCCTAGCATGTTAATAAAGCAAGAACATAGATGAATCAAACAACACATAGACATATTGAATGATTAAATAAACCTTACTTGATTAAAACATGAGTTGGAGGAAGTACAATAGGGTTTTTAGGCCCTAAAATCATCCCTAACAGCTGCTAAATGAACTAGGGTTCATACCCTCTTTTTATTCTAAAGTTACACACTCAAAACCCTAAATTCGGGTTTGTATATATAGGAAAAACGTTGTGACGGCGTCGCGTTTTAGTCGTGACGCCGTCATGATAGAGAATATTCTAGATAATGGGCTGGGTCGTGTACTCTGACGCCTTGATAGATGTTGGTGTAGGTCCATAGTCTTGTTTGTTTCTTCTCCAAATGAGCCCAAGTCACGTATAATTCTTCCAAATGTCTTCCAAATGCGAAATACCTGAAAAGGAACGATTAAGTACCTATTTTGGGCATAAATGCACAATTTAGGAGGCTAAACAACCCTGAAAAAGTGTATAAAATGACACCTCATCAAATACCCCTACACTTGGGATTTGCTTGTCCTCAATCAAATGGGCTTTTCTACCTAGACAATAACAATATGAGGGGTCATTTTACCTACTCTTTAAAAATATTTTACAACACAACCTTCTGGACCTCGTAATTAAAAGCACAGAAAGTATACACTAGCACCTCACATAAGTGTTTAGGATTCTCTCTTTCACTCGGGTGTATAATAAATTATAACATATGGGGGAAACGGAAAATCAACACTCATTACCTTTCATAGCATATAAATTACCATAGGCTTGGTAAAGGATCAAACCTCCACTGCTAGGTGCAAGTATTATTCATTACTATCTAAGAGGTCTTTTAAAGGGTTGTGGGGGTAGATGTAAGATAACATATAATGGAAACGGAAACAGATGGGATACATTTGGGTGGCTTTGTGTGAATTTGGAATGGAAGGGCTAGCTAATTATTTATACGAATACACGCTGGTTTGGTTGCTAAGCCAAGACTCGGACGAAGATATACAAACTCTACATAACTCTACATCAATCTCTTTCTTTTTATTTTCTCATTTTTTTTAAATAACATAATACATCACATGGGGTTTATAATACGTACCCCTACACTTGAGCTTTTACATTCTCGATATTTACAATCTATCTAATGACCCGATTTAAGGTGGATCAAAATAACATAGAGATCATTTGACAAACATATGAGGGTATTGACTTAACTTTTCTTCCCTATTCTTCCGCGAAATAATACTACCATGAATCCTAATCGTCCCAAAACAATATTTACAAGGGTAAGGACTTAGCAACCGTGTACTCAATAATTAACTTGGGTTAATCACAATAATGTACTAAAGGCGAGTACATATAAGGTAGGCTGAGGCTTTTTGGGTGTAACGATTGGTTTAAGGGTGACAATGCTCTTTATTAATAATCTGGAATCCACTAGAAGATTACGAGAACTATGAAAAAGGATATGCTCAGAGGGTTGTACTAGGGTATCCTGCACTAATAATGAGTGCATGGCAAGGGTGTGGGATAGTTATATGATCGGTGTGACCATCATAACAATTATAGGTTTAAAACATGGATGAATCCTAATGCCTCTTATCAAGCAAATCCTAATACTTACTATGCGGTCTCGGGATGCATCACAAAAACATGGGGTTTAATCCTAATGCCTCTTATCAAGCAAATCCTAATACTTGCACTATCGGTTTCGGGAAGCATCACAAAACAAGTTCAAAAATTTAATATGCTACCGTACACTCATATGAATTTTTAAAAACACCAAACTTCCAGAAAAGGTGACAAGGCAATGCATACATGTCCGTAAAACGACGAATAGACATTCATGTCTTGCAGATCTAACCCTAACTCGAACCGGGTAAAGATAAAAATCCATCTTGGTACCAACGATTGGTAACCCATTTTCCTAAAGATCTAAAGGCGAACCTCACTATTTTGGGTGGAATTCGGAGTGGTTTTTGAGGCTATCATATAAATTTCTATCAAAGATCACCTATTAATACTTTGGTTTTCGTCGTATGGTTTCGTAAAAAATAATAGATTTTTGTAAAAATTACCTTTTATATTGCAATTTTTCGATATATTACCCATCATTTTAAGGACAAAGCAAATGACAAATGTTTCTAAGGTTTATTTTCCCCCAACACTTAAGTTGAACATTGACTCCCGATGTTCTATATAAGTATCCCATTAAACCGAAAAAGGGAATATAAATACAAGGAAAAAAACTAGTACTTCTCCCTTGGTTTACTCATTATGGAGAAGAAACATGTGGATAACTGGTAAACGGTCCTCCGAGAAATCATCCAAATGAAACTTTCTAAGAGACATCCCCAGCTTCTTCATCCTCATCAATATAAAACATGTAATCATCGACAGAGACAACTATACCAAGCATAAAATGTGCGATTTACCAATATACAATGTGAATTGTAAGTTATCCGACCCCGATAGATAGGATGATAAATTGTTAAACCTCTAGGTTTTTGTAGGTTTATAACAGAAAATACTTATATTAAATGTTTATGCAATTTTATTTCATAAATAACTTAAAATTTGTATGAGTTTCTTGACCTGGGCGATTTGACCCATCAGGGTTGTATGATCCCGTCACAGGTGTCATGGTGACGGCGTCGCGTGTAAATCGTGACGCCGTCTCCACATTCTGTGAAAATGAAATTGGTTTTGATAAAAATATCGTTACACTTGAATCCATAAGTAAGACTTCTTGTACAAATGGAAGATGGCTGCCTAAAACCTGAGATTTACACAATTCAATCAAGAAGACTCTAAACTTCGCAGAATTAATCTTATCAAATTTATTTAACCATGTTTGAATTTGGCTCAAAAAAGCCGGATAAATCCCCTACACTTAGTGTTTGCAAAATACCTTTGATTGAAATTAAGACGATGTTTAAAGACAATACAAAGCATGATTACAAGATTGTTCAACATAGCAAAAACAAACATTTAATAATTTAAAACACACATGTCACTAAAAGAAACACACCTAATTTCATTGGGAAAAGTAAATTGGGTTGCCTCCCAAGAAGCGCTTTTCTTTATTAACGAGTCTTGTAGCTAGACTCGAAGTCCTATTACTCCTTAAGCTTGATGATACTTATGTGGTTGGTTTTGAGTTTTTCAAATTATCTCCTTATCTCTTTTGTAACTATGTCCGAGGTTTACGCAAGCTTTGTAATATCCTTTTCTCTTTTCAAGGATATGCTTAAATCCTATTTTTCTAACCTTCAAGCTATCCACGAAGAATGCTTCAAACTTATCCTTTTCTAAGAGGGATACCAGATCTAATTCTTTTATCCTTTGGGGAATCCTAAACACAACCTCATTGTCTTTCTAGGCAAACCTAACCAATCCTAAGGACTCATCAAATGAGATATTAGATGTACGACCAAATGTTTTTCCCAAGAGACAACTTCAGCTTTAAACCGCTATCAATGATGCTCTCCCCAAATCTTTTCTAGAATCATGAAGTCCCACAAACGATAAACGAAGCATCCCAATAAATATATGTCAATGTTTTTTACTCGTTCCAACAAAGGTTGCAAAACTTGTAATGGTATGTTATGGTTCCTACGAGCTAGAAAGGGTTTTTCTCTTATTTTTTTGTAATAAGCACGAGACATGATGTTAGCAGGAGATTGTAGATCTATGTATGCATGACCCATGTAAATGGTGCCGATTACACAAGGAATCTTTAAACTCTAAAGGTCACCTCTCCTAATCTTGGACTCTAGGGTAAAGAAAGGAGGTTGAGGTTCTCCTAATAGTTTCTTATGGTAAGCTAATTCTTTCTCTGTAGGAAACCTATTTTTGAACAATTCTTCCTCAAAATTGTTTCTTCTCTTTCGTTGCGATCTTAGATTCAAGTTTCTTGATATCTCCTTCCTCAGGTAAGAAGATCTCGGAGACAAAGATTGGTTGGTCATCTCATTTATGGGTTTGAAAAAAAGAAGAGAATCATAGTCTGCCTCATTATCAATACTTGTTTATTTTTCGGGCATGAACTTAGCGTGAGTATGTGTCAAGGATTCTTGAGGAAAGGAATCCTAAGGTTGATGATTGATTGCATCTCCATAGTGAAGAGTGGAAATAGTCATGAAATTACGAACAGACACACAAAGAAAAGATAGTCTACGAGAAAGCTAATATGCGGAATTAAATTCTCACTTAAAAGGATTCAAGTGAGTAGAACTAAGTTAAACTATGATCAAAACCTAACTATTCCTAGGCGTCGGCGCCAAAAACTTGATGCGGTCGTCGTAGGACTTCTACAAGAAGTTTTACAACTCCCTAGGCAGAGCACCTAATCGTTGTAGTAGTAGTATAGGCAAGACTCGACAGGTTGTTATCGTTCACTCGAGGAATAGGTTGGGAAGGCTTGATAACGATCTAACAGAATACACTTGTGTGAGAGAAAGATTATTTTTTATTTTTTTATTTTAAAAAGAAAGTAAATCATATAAATGGAGAAGGTGGATTGTTATAGCTATTAAACTAAATATAAACTACGCTAACTGGAGGCTCTAACTGGTGGATAACAAAAAGATAACAACTGATGGTAATTTTAATTCATGTATTAACTCCCTAATTGCTTCTCCTAGTGTTGTTGCCTTTGCACCCTTGTGAAGATCTGTGTAACTATTTCCTAAGTCATTACGAATTACACGAACCCACCCCGTCTACCTTAGTATTCCCTAGAGCAATGCACACTAAGGTATAATGAATACTATTGAGCATGCCCCTAGACTAGACTAAGTGCATGTGAAATATATTAAGAGTGGATCAACCATATTAGGGTGAAAGGTAGTATGAAGAAGGCTGGTTACCAGATGGTATACTATTTCTGCACAATCATGTTTCCTTAGAATATCAACAACGATACAGAACAAAAGCTGCTTTCCTAGAGCCTACATCACATCCATAACAAGAGAGCAACACCACTAAATCACTTTCTAGGATATATACAATCATAAAAAAACACAATAGAAGTGTTTAGTAGCCAAGCATAAAATTTTTTAAAATAAAACAAGAGCATAAGATAATCATACAACACATAGACAAACTGAAAGATTTAAATCAGACCTTACATTGATTAAAACATGAGTTGGAGACAGTACAATAGGTTCTTTAGGCCCTAAATAATTCTCTCTAACAGCTGCTAAAAAAACGAACTAGGGTTCAAACCCTCTTTTTATCTAAAGTTACAACACCTCAAACCCTAAATTCTAGTTTGTATCTATAGAAAAATGCTGTAACGGTGTCGCTTTTTTAATCTGACTCCGTCATGAAAATAGAAAAATACAAATAATAGGCTGGGTCGTAATGCTCCAGTCGACGCCATCGTGTAATCTTGTGGCGCCGTCTTGATCTTCCTCGGTGAGGGCCGTCACGTTATATTTATGACGCCGACGCCAGCCACTGTAGAGAAATTCTGTATCAATATTGGTGTAGGTACCGTAGTCTTGTCCGTTTCTTCTCCAAATGCGCCCAAGTCACGTGTAATTCTTCCAAATATCCTTCCAAATGAGAAATACCTGAAAAGGAACAATTAAGTACCTATAGATCCAATAGATATTATCAAGAGGAGTGTTGAAGATTTGAAGCCCCGAAGAAGGAATTTCTAGGCGTACGAGTGCATTCAACCCGAAACGAACCATTCGAATCCATTCTCGATTCTTCAAGTTTAAACTCAGGTTTCTAATGATCATACATGCTCCTACATTTATATTATATCCATATGATCATGCATGAACTCAAGTTTAAACATTTAATCTAAAATTCTATGCGTTTTCCATTTTTGATCCAAAACCGAACCCTAAAACCCTAATTCTTTGTTTTTCTTTGATCTAAATATTATTATGGTTAAATTTTGTTATAATCTATCCTAAATAATGTTAATATAACAACCTTATTGATTCTTGAGGAAATTTGAATTAAAAACCTACGCGTTTTTGTTTAAAAACCCTAATTTGACCCGTTTTGCTTCCTAGCTTAACGAATCATTAATTTAAACTTTCGTTATGTTAAATCTTCATATTTTAGCTTATATTAATAAGCTATAACCTGTAAATTACTTTTCATATTTGAAAAATATCATTATTATGGATTTTGGACTAAAAACGATACATTTTTCATGCAAAAGGGTATATATCGTAACTTTCTGAAACTTATAACTAAAAGGACTAAAAATGTCATTTTATCAAAGTTATAACTATAAGGGTCTATTATGTCACTTTCCAAAGTACAAGGTTTACTTTGTACATCTTTTAAACTAGAAGGACCAAACTTGTAAAAGTGAAAACTCCAAGGGTATATTTTGCCATTTTTCATTCTTAAGGGTCTAAAATGTAACATTTTGAAAAAGTGTAGAAATGTGTTCAAAACCTTATAAGACATAACTTTAATTAACGCTTGACGTGCTTATCATTTCCAGTTATTGAGCAAAACGCTTAAAACCGATTATGTTATAACTATTATAAAAATTCATCATCGATGTGCTTTATAAAAATTATGTCCCGAATCTATATCGTATCACAATACTAGGGAGCTTCATATTAAGGGGTTTCATCTTGGTATTACGTTCTGACTGAGTTGTTGGGTTTACGATTTAAAGTGCCCTAGCTCCTCAAACGTTTACTGAATGACCTCTGAATTATGATGGCCCGAACGGTGATACAATACTCCATAATAATTCAATCAAAGATATACATTATACTTTATAAAGATTTGAAACATAACAATCAAACTAAGACTTGACATATTACCCCAGGTTGCGTGTGACGAAGCCGTTACTTTCATTCCATATACCTTTGCTATCAATCAAATTTCCCTATACTGTTAAGGTGAGTTCATAGCCTCGCATTTCAATCTTTCAAATGTTTTATAAACCCGCGAGGGGGATACATGCTATAAACCATGAATGCAATTATTTCTGTATGCTATCCTGATTTATTATTGCCTAAGTAACTATTTTGCCTTTAAGTCCCCAATATCATGAACCGTTAATTACTCTACGGAGTGAGCGCGAATGTTGTGAATAGATCTATTTGGGTTGGACTCCCCGTTGGTGTACCCAGTGATATCGGTAACCAATTGCACATCATTAGAATATAACTGCGGGTGTTTTGGCAAAGGCACCCGTTGGGGCTATAACGTATCAAATATATCCCAAGGCTTCGGATTCATGAGCTAATGGCAATAATATTGTTTTACAAATAACGGGTGTATAACAACGTAACCCAATATCGAATTTGCATTCAAATTATTTAACTTAAACCTATGAATATCACTCAACCTTTGTGTTGACTTTTTAGCATGTTTTATCTCAGGTAATTAAGCAACTTATGGCACGGAGTGGCGAGGACTTGAAGATGGCAAAACTGTTATCATTCAAACTTTATGTTTTAGATTTTGGGACCTTTCGTTTGTAAAAACTCTGATGAAATACCTCAACCAATGTCACTACGGTGATTTTCCCTGTTAACGTATTGGTGTCATGAGCTTAGATGCAATAAAAATGTTACCATTTTTCCATGATAATTGTATTCGTTTGCAATTATTACCATTATGATGACTTGCATTCAACTGTTCTCCATAATAATGTTGTTCTCCATGATAATGTTGTTTTCCATAATAATACTGTTTTCCATAATAATTATGCTAGTACAAATGTTACAATATAATTTGTATTCAAACTAATTACCATAAACCTATGAATTTCACTCAACATTTGTGTTGATCCTTTTTAGCATGTTTATCTCAGGTAATTGAGCAACTTATGGCATGGAGTGGCATGGACTTGAAGATGGCTTAAAACCTTTGTTATCATTCACATTTTATGTTTCTAGATTTTGTGACCTGGCCTTTGTAAATCTCTGATTTTAATGAATGATATCGTAATCTTTTAAAAAATGTGTCTTTTGAGTCGTTTTTCTATGATTATGTCTGTGATTCATGAAGTAATACTTGATGAAAGATTTCATTTACTTGATCTATAAGTTAATTCCTGTACAAATGGCTGCATAAAACCTGAGATTTAACAATTAAATCATATGACTCAAAACTGAGGCTAATTAATCTTCACAATTCATTTAGCATGTTTGAATTTGGCTCAAAAGCCGGATAAATTCCCCTACACTTATTGTTTGCAAAATACCTTT
This sequence comes from Tanacetum coccineum, assembly GCA_026074375.1. Classification (NCBI taxonomy): domain Eukaryota; kingdom Viridiplantae; phylum Streptophyta; class Magnoliopsida; order Asterales; family Asteraceae; genus Tanacetum; species Tanacetum coccineum. The sequence goes on along the minus strand of BQNB010061463.1, from coordinate 14,230 downwards.
GATTGAAATTAAGACGAGGTTAAAGACAATACAAAGCATGATTACAAGATAGTTCAAACATAATAAAACAAACTATTAAGAATTAAAACACACAAGACACTCCTAATTACGGGAAAAGTAAATTGGGTTGCCTCCTAAGAAGCGTTTTTTTTATTAACGAGTCTTGTAGCTAGACTCGAAGTCACACGTTCTTACGTGACTTCTCCTTCATCTTCCATTCCTCATTCTACTTTAACAGGAGCGGGTTGTTTATTTTTGAAGTTGTTGCTCCTCTATTAGTTGAACTTCATCTCCTTCTCAAGGTGGAGTTTTATTCTTTCTTCCCATTCTAGCACTAAGCTATTTACAGTCATGATAGGGGTTATAGGTTCTACTTCGTTCTTAACTCCTTTGTCGGTTAAGACTGAGGCAATCGATATCCATGAAACTTGCCTTACTCTTTCCTTGACCTAAAGTTATGGTCCTGTATAAACTTAATTGAGGCCTTGGTCTATTGTCAGTGAATGGGGTTCCTAAAGATGGAATCCTTTTTTGTTTTTCTTTGAAGATCCGAAATCAACAAATTCTATAGGGAATACATTTTACGTAGCGATCCTTATACTACACATCCTCGCCAATATCCTAAAGGTAAATGTACGATGGCTAGCTCTGATTAATCTAGATGTCCTGTCTCACAGGCCTTATCGTCGGAAGCCCTCATGAGGTAAGTAAGGGCATAACATTTACATCAGACCCTTGATCGACGAGGGCGTTCACGTGCTTAAGGTCCCCTATGCTGCAAGGTATTTTGAAATTCCCTCCGATGTCCTCCTTCTTTGTTATCTTTTTCTTGAGAATCGCGTCATAAACAGGTCCCCCATGTAATACTTTTTATGCCTTCCCGTTTTTCTTTCCAGCTCGGGTTTCCGATAGAGAGTTATTGAATTTGTTGTTTTCAACTAGTCCCTTGATCAGCTTTTCATTGATCTTATGCTTTAATATAAATACGTGACAGGCTGAGATCCGGATGCTTCTACTGCTTAATCATTCTCAGGTGTTTTGATTGACTCATTTCCGGCCCCGTTCTCAGCTCCATTCATTGCCTCGGCCTTCCTTACTGGCATTTCCATTTTGGTAGGCATTTTAGTGTTGTCGGGTGTCTCGTCCATCTTATTATCTTCTTCTTCATTTCTTGTAAGGGAGATAGATTTTACGTTCTTGGTTATGAGGAATTTGGCTTCTTCCCTTATCAGTACTTTCTTAGGGGTTCTGCTAGTCGTAAGTTCCTTGAGAAGCCTGAACATTTCAGTCATCCTACCATTGATTTCCTCGTGTTGCTTGAAGATGGTTTTCTCAAATCTTTCCATTCTCCGTCGGGCCGTTTTCCGTGATGCCTTTTGAGGTGCCATGTGATAACCTGGACTGGTTTGAACGAATCCTTTGTGTCATCCTAGCCAACATGGTCATAGGGCAAGGTTATCAATGATTTCCCAGGATTCGTCGGCATTCTTATTGCGGAGTTTTCCGCTGGCGGCGCGGTTAATCTCGTACTTAAGATGAAAGGATACATGATCAAAAAAAAATTGGATTTGAAGCCAACGATCAATGCCGTGATGAGGGACCTTTTGGATTAAGTCCTTGAAATGAGTCAATGCTTCGAATAAAGATTCCCCATGATGTTATTGGAACATCAGGATATCATTGCAGAGTTTTGCGGTCCTTTCTGGTGGAAAGAATTAAGCAAGGAATCGGTGGTAGATCAAATATCCTCCCATATGATGATTGAGTCTAAGCTAAATGTCTTTAAGGCCCAATGCTAGGCTGATCGCGTAGGGAAAATTGAAATAAGCGTAGGCGCGTTCTTTCCCTATTATCACCATTAAGGTCAAGTGAGTCCACAAGTTTAAGAAAATCCTTGAGGTGTTGGTTTGGATCCTCGGACTGAAGTCCGTGGATTGAGCATCCGTTTTGCACCAACCGGATGGTGTTGATCGAAGAGGTGCCACGTTGTTCCCTACGAGGAGATCGATGAATTGTTGTAGCCCTCGTGGCTTGATTTGGAGTAATCTCCTAGAGTACGGATAGGATTCTTGTCTCCCATGGTGGTTGACGAGAATGGGTTACAAAACAGATAGCACAAAGAAAAGATAGACTATAAGAAAGCTAATATGCGGAATTAAATTCCCACTTGAAAGGATTCAAGCGAGTATAAGTAAGCTAAACTATGATCAAAACCTAGTTATTCCCCAGGCGGCGGTGCCAAAAACTTGATGTGGTCGTCGTAGGACTTCTACAAGAAGTTTTACAACTCCCTAGGCCCAAGCACCTAATCATTGTAGTAGTAGTATAGGCAAGACTCGGGGGTTGTTATCGTTCACTCAAGGAATAGGTTGGGAAGGCTTGATCACGGTCTAACAGAATTCTAAGGGTTGAGGGAAGATTATTTTTGTATTTTTATGTTTTATAGAAAGCAAGTAAATCATATATTGGAGAGGTGGTTGGTTTTAGCTATTAAACTAAATATAAATCTACGCTACTGGTGATAGCAATAAGATAAAAGACTGTGTTTATTTAATCATGTATTACTCCCTAGATTGCTTCTCCTAGCGTGTTGCCTTCAACCTTGTTGATGAAATGTGTAGCTATTTTCCTAAGATCTGAAGCGCATTAACACAACCCGCCGTCTACTTAGTAATCCGCTAAGAGTCAACCAACACGTAAGGTAGGTATGAAGGACTATTCACATTGCCCCAAGGAGTACACAAAGTGATGTGAAATATATTAAAAGTGGATCAACCATATTAGGGGGCAAGGTAGTATGAAGACTGTTACCCATGGAATCCTTTCTCTACACAATCATTTTTTCCACTAGACATATCACCAGCGATACAAACCAAAAGCTTATGTTTTCTAGAGCCTAACATTCACATCCATCACAAGAAGTCGAACACCACTAAGTGATCAACATTTTTAGGTTTCATACATCCATAAATAAACACAATAGAAGGTTTAGCCAAGCCCATATTATAAAGCATAAAGCAAGAGCATAGATAGATCAAACAACACATAGACATATTGAATAATTAAATAAACCTTGCTTGATTAAAACATGAGTTGGAGGAAGTACAATAGGGTTTTTAGGCCCTAAAATCGTCCCTAATAGCTGCTAAACAAACTAGGGTTCGTACCCTATTTTTATTCTAATGTTACACACTCAAAACCTTAAATTCGGGTTTGTATATATAGGAAAAACACTGTAATGGCGTCGCATTTTAGTCATGACGCCGTCATGATAGTGAATATTCTAGATAATGGGTTGGGTCGTGTACTCTGACGTCGTTTTAAGATCTAGTGACGCCGTCTTGGTCTTCGTTGTGAAGGCGTCACGTTGTATTGGTGACGCCGTCTTCAGCTGCTGAGAAAATTATCTTGATAGATGTTGGTGTAGGTCCGTAGTCTTGTCCGTTTCTTCTCCAAATGAGCCCAAGTCACGTGTAATTCTTCCCAATGTCTTCCAAATGCAAAATACCTTAAAAGGAACGATTAAGTACCTATTTTGGGCATAAATGCACGATTTAGGGGGCTAAACGACCCTGAAAAAGTGTATAAAATAACACCTCGTCATGTATACATCAACAAAAAAAACTGCTTATTTGTTGCAGATACAAACAAAAATATAGCTTAAATCCACCACTTCAAATATGTAAATATCGCCACCAAGACCCAGAGATGGAAAAAAAGATGAATCGAGAAACTTTATACGCACTATTCTTTTTGTCACACATTTGTGAGACACTAAAGAGGTTAAACTTGAGCGCGCGAGCGAGCGAGAGCAAAATACACATTCTCAAAAAAAATCCTTTTAAATACCAGTTTTAATTGTATATTTTCCTTGTGATTTTCCCTCCTTTGGGGTCCTCCAAAGGCAACATATCCTCCATCAATCTCTTCATAGTTTGTAAGATAGGACATGTTCCCTGTCATGTGCCTTGAGCATCCATATCAATCACGTAAATGCCTTATCCTGTAAATCCATTGTGGGATTGCCGTAGGCACATTAGATAAGAAAATCACTTCTTTTGGGACTCAGCCATCATTGACGTGGATTCTTCCTTGTGCATGCAACATAATAAAAACTTTTTCCAGGGTGATTGATGCACTGTTGTGTTTAGAAACATGGTCTAAAACTTTATTCTTTGGTTTCCAAACCTAACAAGCTGAGGCCTTAACAACATTAACATTATTTCCCTTAACAGCATTAACTACTGCTTTTGGCCTAGCAGCATTAACTACTTCTTTTGGCCTAGCAGTATTAATTTTTTTATCCTTAACAGTAATAACCCTCTGATTAATTTTACAGTTTTTAAATGTTGTATTCTTGTGAATGGGCCACTTAACAGTTGAATGTGCTGATTTGGAAAGATTTGGATCATGGGGTCTAAGCAAACTAATCAATTATTATTTTTGGGTAAGAGTATTAACTTGTCTGGCAGTAATTAAGTGATACAAAAGGCTAGACTTTAATAGTACTGCTCTTGGAACCAAGTTCTTTTTAGGGCATGGTTGGTCTTTTTGTCCCAAAATTTCTGATGGATTCGAACCCTTTTACTAGCATTGTTCCAAACAGGTTTTGTATTTTGAAACTGTTTTTTATTCACCTTTTTACAATCTACCTGCAAGTGATCAAAACTTCCACAAACTTAACAAGCTTTATTAAACATCTCAAAATTACTTCCTAATCTTTGAGACCATCATAATTATTCCTGATTCTTTTGATTTTTCCTCATGGAGTATGATGTTTTAGTCTAATTTGCACAAATGATTGACAGTTCCTATCAGTCTTTTCTTGCTATTTAGGTTTAACAAAGTCTATCTTAACAAAACTAGGCTTAGCTGTTTTCTTTTCAATCTTAGTTTGAGACACATTTTCTTCCTCACTATCTAACACTAAATCCTTAGAAAATTGGAGCACTATTATTCTTCCTAACTGCATTATGCTTTGCTTCTCAGCCTTAGCGTTTACTTATTCCTTCAACTAAAGGCCTTATATAACTATAGGCTCACTTGTAAAACTCTTCTAACTAGAGAATTGACAGATCAGGATTTTTGGAGGCCCATAAAAGTTTGCCTGTATAGGAGTAGAACAGCATAATATTAGTACCTAAACCTGTTTTGCACCTACAACTATCTGACAGACCATAAATTTGCTTAAGTTTTATAGATGAATTCTTAAAATTTTCTACTGTTATCCGGAATTCATCTTTTATTTTTTGAGCCAGTATTCCCACTTCCTTCTAAGCTCTGTAATGGCTACTTCCTCTTAAATGAATCTCACATTTTAAGACCTTTGATATCTTCCCATAAACAGACTCATTTTTCTTATAGACTAAAGTCTTGCTTCTACATACCTACTAAAACCTGTTTATAAGCAATAGCATTTTAACTTAGATTCCCTGTAGAGTCTTCATCTCTGTCAACAGTTGTTCATTTTTGGTTTCTTTAAGAATTTTTAACATTTTCCCAAACAACATATGAACAGTGTTTGAATCAGTAGATACCTCAGAGTTAGAACTTGTAGAAGAGTAAGCCATGAGTGCAAAGAATGTTGATCCCAAACCGAGATCGATTCCTTACCTTGTAAAGAGTATGTTACCTTGATAATCCAAAATACACAAATAGTAGAAACTTTTGTAATGTATATCAAAGAGTATGCTGAATCTACTCCTTTAATATCGTAGAAGATATATTTAATTAACATAAATAATGAATGAATGAACACACGATGTAACAAAACGCTTCAATATTATTAATGTTACATAAGTACGAGGTACTACTATCTTAGTACTAAAGGTTATAACATTGAAGCATATACAAGACACTAAATCTCTGGATCTGTGTATGTGTGTTTATGATGATAGATGTGATAGACGTGTTGGATGTGTATTCAACTAATGCCCTAGAGCCTCCTTTTATAGACTAAGGAGTCTTAGTCGGCTTACAATACATCCAATATATCTCAAAACTTTACAAAACATAATCGTAATCTTCTTAATAAATACATTATAACTTGTACATAAATATCTCAACACTTATCTTCACACGCATTCTTGTTCTCCAAACAATCTTTATCTCTTTAATTCGTCTTTATCCTCTTGACAGTAGAAAGTCTTCAAACAGTCATAATCTTTCCACCAGCAGCACTAATAAACATAAGCAGTAGTAATATTAGTACTAGCAGTACTAATATACACTAACAGTAGTAACCTGTACTAGCAGTCTTAACTTTTACTACTAACAGCACTAACTACTTAGCTTATATTTTAGTCTTCAACACTGAGCAATCTTAACTTCAACTAACAGCAGTAACTTTATGCTATCAGTACTAAATTATACTAACAGAGAGTAACTAGCATTGAAACAATTAAACTACCATTACTAACCCTTAGCTTAATTTCCCATTATTTAACCTGATCAGCAGTAACTACTAAAGAATCCATGAATGGGGTCTTTGTAAGACCCAACAATCCTCCCCTAGACTATGATTTCATCTAACTGAATCTTTCAAGATTCTTCTTTAAAAGTCTTTATCTACTTCAGGAAGATCATTCAAACCTTCAGTTCCTCTTTTCTCAGCAATAATACCATAAGCAACAGCAGTTGATAACAACAACTCATGTTGATGATCAGTTTGAAGTTTCTTTGTTTATCATATTGTGTGGTAATTTTGGTTAGAGTGGTATCTTCCTTTCAACCAACATAAAAATGTGAATGATTATCAAAACTTACAAAGTGATACCTCCAGATGAATCATTCAACATCCAAATAGTCACCTTGTATCCAAGCAACATACTCCATACATCGACCATTATTAATCTGGTTCAAACATAACTTTCAAATCTCCATACAACACTCTTTCAAAATCATTTTTAGGCCTTGTATCACCATACTTTGCCTTCACTATCCTCCAAAGAGCTTTTAAGTCTTCTCTATCTATTCCTTGTAGCATCCTAATCCCAAAGAAATTTGGAAAAGAGAATCTCTTGGAACTTCCATCTGCTTATTATCAACTCATAATGAACCAACATCCCCTCATTATGAAGCTTATAATCAATAATCACTGGTAATTTGGTAGCAAGTGGTATAGCATCAATTGTTATATCTTCATCCTTTTTAGTCACCAAAAGCTTCTTTAGCTCAACTTCATCATCTTCTTCAACTTCCTCTGACTCTTTTTTCATCCTCTACTTTTTTGTTATCTTTGAGGATTCTATTCTGCGTGTACCTTTCCTTGCCTTTTTCATCCAACACTTTCCTAGTCTGCAACCTTTAAGTTGTTTCCTTTCCCCTCCCAACTTCTTCCTCCATTTTCTATTATTTTCATTTACCTCAGAACCCATAGCTACTAAAAGGTATTTACTCTCTCATTTCCTTTGTCAAACAACTTTTGAATGTTCAACACAAAAACACTTTCCTTATAGTTGTTTGAATGAATATCCAACCCATGGTGCATTAAGATAAGTAGACATTTGAGTTCACTTTTTGTTTCCAAAGGTAGGAGGGTCTATTTTTCTCTTTCATTGTGCTCTAAGTGCAAGCGAAAAAATGCTTTATTTCTTCTTTCTTCTTTTCCTCCATTAGTTTTTCTATAAAACAGTTTTGCTTTTTTCGCCCTCGTCTGTCAATTCCTCTCTGTCCTTTGATTAGATCTCTCATCCTGCATCTATCAGCCTCCATCTAGCTTGTGTATTTTTCCCATGACTCATTCAATGCTATGAGGGCTTCTTCTTCTTGTTTCCTTGCCAGCTTTTGCTCTCTAATAAATCACATCCAACTTAGCTTGAGATACTCTTGCAATTGTGTATCATCAAAGCAAAATTTGATCTTTTCTCCTTTAAAGGAACTCAGGCTTAATATAATACATTTTCCAATTATCTTTAGAACTTGAAGTTTTATCTCTTGTTAAACTCTGAACTCAACTTGCTCCTGAAACACACACCATCTATCCTTGGGTCTTGTAGTTTTGTTGTTGTGCAGCAGCAGTAGTAACAACTTTAGGCTTAGCTGCTTTAATCTGTATAAGTGTCTGAGCCAAAGTGATTTCCTCATTAGTTGTAGGAACAGGCAGCAACAAGATCACCAATACCAGCGGTATCATCAATACCAACAGTAGTATCTGCTTCACCAGCAGTACTATCATCAAGCTTCTTACTCTGGTCATCTTTTCCATCAACTTTAGTTTCCACATTCATCACATCAACCTCCAAAACTCCAGAGTCAAATATTAAGTCATTATTTTGTCTTTCTTGAGCTTCATCAACCAAAGAAATAACCTCCAACATCAGCATCAAGTATCTCAATACTCCTCCCCGTTTGATGCATTCTTCAAGAACACCCAAATCCTTCTCCTGATCTTAAGGACTCAACTCCACCTAGACATACCAAAATTTGCAGAGTCCTTTTCAAAACCAGTATGTCTTGACATTTCCTCCTACAACCTCTGGATCCTCTTCTTTTCAAAGCAGCATCTCCTTAGATATGAGCATTCCTTTGCTATTGTAAATCAAGACCTTGTGTTATGCAATTTGGTACCATAAAACCATCAAATCTGTTATTTGTCAATGTTATCCACACCACCTAAGAGGTGTGGATTATTAGAAGGTGTTAGTACACTCCTCCTCATGCTCTGTCACATCTAGAGGAACTTCTACCTCCGTCTCTGAGTCTTCTTATATGGTATTATCCTTCTTGTGTTGTGGAGAAGATAAAGATAGTTGATCAATAAATTGGTATTGGAGTGGAATCAGTTGGATGAATCTGAAATCACACCCATTTATATTCAACAGGTATTGAACCATCATCATGGATCAATAAAGGGGTGTTTATTCTCCCAGAGAAAACCTTTCTAAGCTCTACTTTATATTGGCAAACACTTTCTTTGTGTGAAAAAGTGATTAACAAAAATCTTCTTGTGGGTTGACATATTACCCAATTGTTGATTAATGAAAACTTGGAGAAAAAAACGTGTATACAGCAAGAATATGAACTCCTCCATCCAAGTGTTTTCACACCATTTGCATCAAAGATTCTAATAGACAGATTTAAACTTCTGATTAGTTGCTAAAGACCTAAGATCAAAGAATCCATAGGAACTACTAAACCCATTCCATGCGAGTGTGAATAGCACTTAAGCATTAAAAGAAAAAGTAAGATATGAAATACTACCACTGGTGGAGAGAAAAAGGCTTTAAAAAAAGTAGCATTGATAAGCTTTCATACCCCATACGCGCCAATTCATCAAAGATAAAGGCATTGGAAGACAATCCTTACCTTCTTCCCTTCTTCTTATCGTATCATCCAAGTGAAGATCTCTCCTTACCTTGACTCCCTAACAATAACCCCTCTCCTTAACAAAGCTAGGCTTAGTACAGTCGCACTCCAATTAACGTCCTTACCATTGGCTAGTTGGCACCAAAATTGTATCAATGCAAGATTTGTGTAGATTCAAGGATTGACTGTTAAAGGTAAATAAACAGAATTGCTTCAGGAAATCGATTAATCTCTACAAACCCATCACTTTCTTTTGTTTATCCCAATACGCAACCACAATGTGTGTTCAGCAAACTTAGGGCTTGAACGATAAAATGATGAATTTGATGATCAAAGATGAAAATTAAATTATAGGGTTTTAAGGTTGTAGAGTATTCTGAAAAGTGAAATCAAATAAAGTAAGTAAAGAAAACCCTTAATCAAGTATTTATAGAATCACCCTCAAACAGCAGAAACGTTGATCTGGACAGCATTTTAAGTAACATACACTTAACACAGAAACAATACGGACAATACTAATTAAAAGCCTAATCACATTAACATAAGCTTAGAAGCATTAAGTATAAACTGAGCAGCAATAAAAAGAATACACACCAGTAATCATCCAATTTTCATTCCAAAAAGCAACGTTCAATCATCAAATTTTGATACAACACACACTCTCTTTTTTTCTGTTTTAAGTCTCACAACATCTCTCAATTCTTTTTTTGCACACATAACACACAAATTTCTGTTTTTATGTACACATCTCACTTACTGTTTTTAAGGCTCCCACAAATTTCTCTCTTTTATTTTGGGCTTACCAATACACTCTTTCTAATTTATTAAATGACATTTGTGTACAAAAATTTGCAATTCAAATGATTTCATACTTCCCCCGACCCTACTTCCAATTGTTGTAACCTCCTGAGAGAGGTTGAATCATGGATAGTTAGATGTAATCTAAAAAACACTAGTTTTTGAGAATTCACATCCCCCAATACTGGTACGCTTGCACCTGGGACCATTTTCTACCAGAATCAATTCCCTAAGAAGTTGATTCATTAAGTGTTGCCATGGATTGGGTCTTATTTGATGTTACCACTATCCTGCTCTGCTTCTATAACAACCCGCAATTTTCATCAATGTAAATATCCATCTATTAAGATGCAATGTACAATCTATCTATTATATATGAACTCACCTTTTTCCAAGGAAATTTTTCGCTTTATTACATTACTTACTTTGCCAATATCTCAATGTGCAACATTTCTTGCATAACTAAAGTTAACGGAATCATGCAACCTACCTATGGCAATCCTATCTTCGTATATGTTAAGCAATCATCATAATATGTCAAGTCTATATCATTTTTATAAAGTACATTACTCAGATAATGTACCATTTGCAACATTATATCAAAACGGGCTTTAAACCATTATCATATGCCTCTAAACCCTAATTCTATGAAAGATTAACATCTAAAGTGAATGCACAAGCTACTAAAGCATATGTACAAGTAATATAACATCTCATTTGAAATATAAAATCTCTTCAAGTCAAAGTACAAGTCCTTAAAAGCTCAATGTACAAGTCATTAAGCATGATCTCTAAAATAGCCGTTTTACCTCTGTTTTCATTTTAATTTCTTCACCATCACTTGTGTACAAGCTACTACACTCAATATACAATGTGTAAACCCTAATTATTCTATTCATAAGCTTTCATACAACTTTTTAAAATCAAAACCCTAAACCCTATTTTTACCCAATGTAAACCCAAACCAACACTCAATTAAGTTGTAATAACTTAATTTACAACCTTTTCAATCATATTCCATCATCATTTCATCATTTTACTTCAACTATATGCAAAACGAATCCAAGAAACCCTAATTGTTCCTTAAATGGAACTTTTGACCCGTTTACCGTTACAATATTTGTTAAAAATAACCCATTTTTAATCTGAACCAATAACCCAATTTATGATCTAAACCTCATAAATTGAGCTCTTGAAAACATCTATCTATCAGACCATGAACAAGAACATGCGAATTATAAGCTAGAAAACCCTAAAGAAACCCTAATGTGCCCTAAGTAAACCACGACTTGTTTCATTCATTCCCATTGATAAACCTTGACACAAACCATGAGGACATGTATCTATCATTCTTTGATAAATGTCTATGAAATATAAGCCAAGAACAAGAGTTCGATCCCTTATGAGATCATACGAACATGCTACGAGCTTGTGACAAGAGAAAACGGATAAAGGATGGGATCAACATTAACCATTGGTAAAATTTTTCCTACAATAACATTATCATGCCAGCATCAAGGCATCATCCTGTCGCAGCACTTAAATGTGACGAAAGTGTTATATCACACCTGTTTGCTTATGGGCCGAAGTTGGAGATTCTACAACTTACCGGACCAGAAAATAAATCAATAAACCACTGAAAAGGCAATGTCGTGCAAATAACGTCAAACGCATGCAAGCTGAAAGAGATCGACAAAGAAGTTACGCCAATGTAAGGCGAAAGCCTTTAGAATTTCAAATTGGCGATCGTGTTATGTTAAAAGTATCACCTCGTAAAGGTATCTTTCGATTTGGAAAATGAGGAAAGCTTAATCCTCGATACATTAGACCATTCAAAATCCTTGAACGAATTGGTCCAGTGGCATACAAACTAGAACTTCCTGAAGAGCTTAGTAATATCTACAATACTTTCCACGTTTCTAATCTCAAGAAATGCTTATCCGATAAATCTCTCATCATTCCAATGAAAGAACTTCAACTCAACGACAAACTCAACTTTGTAGAAGAACTGGTGGAAATTATGGATCGTGAAATCAAGCAACTAAAACGAAGTCGCATTCCTATAGTCAAAGTATGAGGGAACTCTAAAAGAGGACCAGAATTTACATTGGAATGCGAAGATGAAATTCATGCCAAATATCCTCATCTATTTTCAAACATCACTTCAAAATCCAATTAAATCTCAGGATGAGATTTCTGTAAGGATGGGGGACTATAACAACCTGAAATTTTCATCAATGTAAATATCCATCTATTAAGTTAGATGCAATGTACTATCTATCTATTATATATGAACCACCTTTTTCAGGGAAATTTTTTGCTTTATTACATTACTTGCATTACCAATATCTCAATATGCAACATAGCTTGCATATCTAAAGTTAACGAGCTCACGCAACCTACCTATGGCAATCCTATCTTCATATATGTCAAGCAAACATCATAACATGTCAAGTCAATATCTTAATATCATTTTTACAAAGTACATTACTCATATAATGTACCATTTGCAACGTTATATCAAGACGGGCTTTAAACCGTTATCCAAGTTAATATCTAAAGTGAATGCACAAGCTACTAAAGCATATGTACAAGTAATATAACATCTTATTTGAATATACTTTCCCTCCAAAATAAGGTACAAGTCCTTTAAAGCACAATGTACAAGTCATTAATGCACGATATTCAAAATAGCCGTTTTACCTCCGTTTTCCTAAGAAACTTGTACAGACTAATAAAGTACAAGTTACAAGCAAGTCATGCACTTCATTTACATTCTATAATCATTCTCATTTCATAAGATTTCATGAAATGAAACCTAGAAACCCTAACCCGAGCTAAATACTAAACCATGACCCGTTTCTTGGTTTTTCTTTATTGTAAACCTAAACCATTACTCAAATAAGTTGTAAATACATAAATTACAACATTACAAATAACATTCCATCATCATTTCACCATTTTTACAATAATGTACACGAATTGAATAAAAGAACCCTAATCAAACCCTAATTTTAATTCATGACCCGTTTACTCATTTTCACTCATTTCAAACCCGAACCACCAATCAAATCTTGTTGTAAACTCTTAATACAAGTCTTGTGATCATTCATCCATCATTATTAACCAAGTGTACTTGAATTTGAAGCAATAAAACCCTAACCGAGCCCTATGGAACCCGCGACCTCCATTTTTGTAATTTAACCCATTTTGAAAGTTACTCTTGCAACCAAGCACCATGGTGACTCACCTAATTGCTTCCATAGCATCTTACAAGCATGTCTAACTCCTTTGCTTGGTAGTAGAAGCTCTACATCCTTCCCTTGGAGCTTAATTTAGCCGCGACCACACCATCATCACAAACCACCTCCACATCACCTAACTACCACCCTAGACCCTCTATATCACCATTATAGACTCTCCAACACAGCTACATCAGGGATAACCCACCTCACCCTTCACCTTGGCCTCCAAGTTCCAAAATAACTATAAAAGGGGTTTCACACCCTTCATTTCAAAGCACACCAACACATCTTCTTCTATAACCTACAATAGCAGCAAATATCTGCTCAAGAAGTTCCTAAGAGGTCCCAAGAACAATAATCAAGAGAAAGATTGAAGCCTTGAAGCCTCGAAGAAGAAAAACTAGGCGTACAAGTGCATTTCAACCTATACAACCTATTTTCCTCCATTTTTGATTCTCAAAGCTCAAACTTAGGTTATAAAATCTTCATACCTGCTCCTACATTCATATAATACTCATATGATCATGCATGAACTCATGTTAAAGCTTTTAATCTAAAATTCTAGGCGTTTTCCCATTTTGATCCAAAATCAATCCCATAAACCCTAATTCTATGTTTTTCTTTAATCTAAATGTTATAATGGTTAAATGTTGTTATAATATATCTTAACTAATGTTAATATAGCAACTTTATTGATTCTTGAAGGAATTTAAATTAAAAACCTATGCGTTTTCATTTTAATACCCTAATTTGACCCAAGGCGATGTACTTGGTCGAATGAAACCTCGGTCTGCTAGTTCTTGAAGTTGGTTAGATAACTCTTGCATTTCTGAAGGAGACAATCTTTAAGGTGTTCGGGCTACAGGCACTACTCTGAGGAT
>BQNB010061462.1:0-33761 GCA_026074375.1 Tanacetum coccineum | reverse complement strand
CGAACCGGTTAAAAAAAACCGATTTTTTAAAAAACCGGTTTCGGTTTTTTCGACCGGTTTTTTAAAAAACCGGTTACAACTTGCATCTCTATCTGTTCTACATCTGAAACCACTTTGATTTTTAAAATACTATATAAGCCATTTTCTTTCTTGATAATTGAAAAAAAAATGATTTTCAAATATATTTTTTTTTTGTCTATGTCCTTTTTATAAACAAATTCCATAACAACAAAAAAGATTTTTTGTCGATTTGAGAGTTAGAATAATTTGACGAAATTAAACGCTCGAGCACTAAAGAATTGATCTATGATGACGAGCTACAAAAACAAGTTGGTGTGCAAGTGCTATATACCCAACTAGTAGCAATGTCAAAAAAAAATATAAAGTGGCTAAAAATAATACTCCCTCCGTCCCATATTAAGTGTCCACAATGAAATCTTTTAAGTCTTTTTCCTCAACTTTGACCATAAATATTTTTGTTTGTGTTATATAATATTGAACGAAAATTCTACCAACGAAAAATATATTCAAAACTCTATCCATTCATATATCTTGCATCAAGTATCATATAACATAAGAAGAAATCATTAAGGTCAAAGTTGAAGAAAAAAGACTTTGAAAAAGTCAAGTGGACACTTAATGTGGGACGGAGGCAGTAATAACCCAAAACAATGTGCACTAAACAAATAAATAGAATAGAAGACGCTTTCAACAAAAACAATAATGAGTGTGAGACAGAGGAAAATCGAACCGACGGAAACAAAACGTTTGAGATCGTGATACAAAGCAAACCAAAACGAGATAGTAAAAACAAAGGATAAATCAATCCACAAGGGCTTCCGTTTAAGTTTTTACAACTTCCCCGAAGCTTGGGTTTATGGGTGAATCTCTATGGAGGATGTTTAAGAAGTATGGGACGGTGTATGATATGTTCATGGTGAATAAGAGACTACGTAACGGCAAAAGGTATGGCTTTGTCCGGTTCAAGAATGTGGTTGAAAATGAAATGTTGTATAAAGCTTTGGAGACGATTTGGATCGACAAGTACAAACTTCGAGTGTTTAAGGCGGAGGATAGGAAAGACATGGATGAAAAGGTGGATGGGTCGAAGGGTGAGAATGGGCGTTATGGTGGTGATGTTCATTGATCATACCAACGTCAAGGGGTGGTTGAGCGTAGAAACAAAAGAGATGAACGATTGTATAGTGATGTGGTTCGAAAGTACAACATAAAGAAGGGTTTCAATCAGTATGAGAGGAATAGTGAACAAGATGGTTGCAAACAGCAAGAGGAGGTGACGATGAATAAGAGTGAGAGATTAATCGAGGTGTAACCGGATGAACACGTGTATAACATTATGGAACGGAGTATCATCGGTAAAGTAAAAAAGATGGAGTACCTAGAAAAGATACACTCGTTATTCAGATGGAAGGGATGGAAAATGTTATAGTCAAGTATGTAGGTGGCCTTGATATAATGTTAGAATTTGAAAATAGTGAGACATTGCACAATATAATGATGAATATAGATCACGGCATTCGACAGTGGCTGGAGAACGTACGTAACGGGGTCGATTATAATAAGTGTGTAGGACGCTTAACGTGGTTAAACATTATAGGGGTGCCTGTAGCATGGTGGAGTGATGCGCTTTTTCGTAGAATTGCAATGAGATGGGGTACTATTATGGAAACGGAAAATTGTTCGCTAGAGGGTAATCAGAACGTTGTAATTGGGAGGGTGATGGTACATACTATGGAAATTGGGTTGATGCAAGAGTTCGTTCATCTTAAGAAAGTAGCTAAAAAGTTTGAGAATTAATGTGGTCGAAGAAGTGCGGGATTCGGTCGAGGTGGAGATGGAAGAGGAAGTTTGTAGTGATTCAGATGATGGTGATATGGATGACCTAATGGAGGATGGAGAATGTGATCGAGAGGGTGGAGAAGCAGATCAATCGTTCCCTGAAACGGATGGAGACATGACGGTTGATTGAAAAAACTCAGGCGCGCGAAGTCAGTCGGAGGAGCGGGGAACACAATTAAGGCAAGGATTTGAAATTTTAGTCAAAGATAGAAAGTTTGCAACTATTAATTCTGTTATTAAGAATAAAGAGTGGGTGAGTAATGACGAAGTGAAATTGGCGGAAGAAAGTCAGAACGAGGTGTTAGGGCATCCACAATGGTAAATTTTTTGTAAAGGTTTATAATTTATTATGTCATTAATTCATAAACCTTTTGGTTGTATAAACCTATTTTCACTATGCTTAAATTTCTTTAATCTTTATAAATATCATACACATTGCAAATGCATTAAATTTTGAAGAGGTTCAATATCTTAGACCTTTTCATGCCATGTAACCATGAACTAAGTTTCCATTATGGTTAATAAAAGTATAAACCTCTTCATAATATTATAAACCTTTTTATAAACCACCATAGTGGATGCTATTAGTTTCAAATTTAAATAGTGCGAGTAATAAGGAAGATTGTAATGAAAGGGCGGGTGATGGTGAGACTCGAAATTGGTCGAATAATACCAATGGGCCTAATGTCTCGTTTGGGCTGAATAACAATGCTAATGTGCTTTTTATTCACAACATAATATAGATATTAACCAGGTGGATTCTAGCGTGAGAGTTAGCCCAAACAATAATAAGGATCAGTTTACTGGAAAAAACATTCCAGATCAGGTTTTGGAACACACTTGCAATTTCGAGGGAGATGGGGTAGGCGACGGTGACCCAACATATGGTGATGATGATGACCGACAAGCAGAATCCGTTGTTTTTGGAGTGTGGGGAGACAATTAGCAAGTCATAAATGAAAATCATCGGAATCCAACTTATAATCTAAGTGCAGATAGGCATAGAAAAAAGAGAAAAACGACCGAGGATGGCGGGTTTACAACAGTAACTTGTGCGGATGGTAGAAGAACACGAGGTATTGTAAAACGAAGAAGCTTTCACGTGGCCAAGGCAGTCGCTCGTATGAGGAAAAAAGTTGCAGAAATAAATGGTAATCTAAATGGGGTCGGGTCTGTTAATTCTGATGAGTATAAAGTGACTCATGTTGAGTCGTCGGGGGTAGGTAGGGAGGATAAAGGGTCAACTAAGGTGTCAAGTCAGACTTCAGGTGAGTCAGTTAATTCGGATAGGGTCTGTGAGATAGGCAAGATGATTGGGGTAGTGTGGGAAATGAAAAGGTCAGGGAATGTTTCGATTTCGGCAATTCCGAGTGAGAGTAGGAATGATTAAGTGTAAGTGTTGTTTGAGTGGTCGCTCTCATATTGGTGTGTTTATGAAGATTGTCTCTCTTAATATTAGGGGTATTGCGACAACGGGAAAATGTGAATGGATCCAAAAAATATGTCGAAAAGAAGAGCCATATGTGTTGGCGCTTCAAGAAACAAAATGTAGACATCAAATAGATGAGCAATGGATTGAAGATGGTTGGGGATTGAGGAATTTTGGTTATGTGCAAGTTGAGGCTAAAGGAAGATCAGGAGGGCTTTTGTTGGTATGGGACTCTAACCTTTTTTTCATGAAACAGGCAGCTGGTAATGATAACTACTCGGCGATTAAAGGTAATTGGAAAGGTAAAGCAGGGGATGTAGCTTTCGTCAATGTGTATGGTCCGTATCCGACATCTAAAAAAGGTGAGTTGTGGAATAAATTAGAGGACATGATTAATCTTTTTAAGGCAGCTTGGTGTGTGTTTGGGGATTTTAATGAAGTGAGGGAGCAAGATGATCGCCTTAATACGCAGTTTCAAGCTAGAGAAGATGAGTTTAACGAATTTATAGTGAATACACATCTAATAGAGATGCTACTAGGTGGACGGCGTTTCACTCGCATAAGTGACGATGGGATGAAATTTAACAACCTAGATAGATATTTGGTGTCTGATGAGTTCAAACTCTTGTGGGGTAGCCTGGCGGCAGTTGCATTGGATCGTAAGTTGTCTGATCATTGTCCTATTGCGCTTAAAGACATAGATGTTAACTTTGGACCTAAGCCATTCAGAGCTCTTGACATATGGCTAGAGGAGTCGGATATAGATCGCATTGTTACTGGAGCGTAGAGTATGTCAGTAAGGGACAACAGACCAGATTGTGTGTACTAAGAGACAAGTTCAAAAACGTAAAAGAGGCACTCAAAAAATGGAGCAAAACTCGGTTTGGAGGTTTAGACAAAAAGATTGAGGATTACAGTAAAGAAGCGATGAGGTGGGAACTTGAAGCTGAGAAAAGATCTTTGGGAGATGTGGAAAGAACGGCTTGGATGGACGCTAGGCGGAAGTGGATCGAGACAGACAAAGAGAAGGCGGGTATCTTAAAGCAAAAGTCAAGAATGAAATGGGATATCGAGGGGGATGAGAATTCCAAGTACTTTCACTCAGTTGTAAAAAGAAGAAACAACAAGAACAATATTTGAGGTTTAATGATAAATGGGGTATGGAGTGAGGATCCTGAGGTAATTAAAGAGCAAATGTTTACATTTTACAAGTCTAGGTTCTCAAAAAAAGAGGAAGATAGACCGAGTTTCTGTAATGGGCGAGTTACAATGCTATTAGATGGTGAGGCAACCAGTTTGGAAAATACCTTTACTAAAAAAGAAATCTGGAATGCAGTGTGTGGATGTGGGAGTGAAAAGGCCCCGGGTCCTGACGGGTTTAACTTCCAGTTTATTAAAAAATTCTGGGGTATTATTAAAGGGGATCTTATTAGCGCGATTCAGTGGTTTTAGAGGACGGGTAAGATTTCTCTAGGTTGCAACGCGTCTTTCGTCACATTAATTCCTAAGGTCAGTGATCCTATTGGGTTGGGTGATTATCGTCCTATTAGCTTAATAGGGTTTTATTATAAGATTATTGCGAAATTGTTGGCTGAAAGAATTAAGGTGGTTGTAGGGAAATTAGTAGGTGAGGTGCAAAATGCATTTGTGAAAGGTAGATATATATATTAGATGGAGTGCTGATTGCGAACGAGACAGTCGGGTACATTAAGAAGGCGAGAAAGAAGTGTTTGTTGTTTAAAGTAGATTTTGAGAAAGCATATGACAGCCTTAATTGGGATTTCCTGCTAGAAGTTCTTAAAATAATAGGGTTCGGGAGTAAATGGTGTAAGTGGGTGGAAGCGTGTTTAGCTTCGGCTAGTATCTCAGTTCTAGTTAACGGATCGCCTACTAAAGAGTTTAACATAGGTAGAGGAGTGAGACAAGGTGATCCATTGTATCCATTTTTATTTATTCTAGCAGCAGAAGGGCATAATGTGATCATGCAAGACGCGATGGATGAGGGGTTATACAAGGGAGTTGGGGTGGGTAATGATGCGGTTAATATCTCCCACCTCCAGTATGCAGATGACACATTATATTTTGCAAACTGGAGTAAACATAATGCAAAGAATCTGATGTGTATCCTAAAGGGGTTTGAGAAGGTATCGGGATTAAAAATAAACTTCAATAAGAGTAGATGTGTATCCTAAAGGGGTTTGAGAAGGTCTCGGGATTAAAAATAAACTTCAATAAGAGTAAAGTATATGGCATTGGCGTTTCAAGTAGTGCGGTTGCAGAAATGGCGCGAGTTATGAAATGTAGTATGGGTGAGCTCCCACTCACGTACATGGGTCTTCCTGTCGGGGTAAGCATGAGGAGAGAGTCCGCGTGGAGGCCAGTGGTTGAAAAGTTTAAAAAGAGGTTAACAGATTGGAAGGCTAAGACAATGTCCTTTGGGGGGCGATTGACCTTGGTTAAATCTGTCTTGGGGAGTGTGCCATTGTATTACTTTTCTATGTTCCGTGTTCCGTCGTGTGTTATAAAGCAACTTGAGAGAGTGAGGCGAGATTTCTTTTGGGGGGGACTAGGGAGGGTAAAAAATAGCTTGGGTTAAATGGGATGATATTTTATCTTCTTATGGGTCGGGGGGGTTGAATATTGGTTCTTTAAAAGCAAAAAATTAGGCTCTTATAGGGAAGTGGTGGTGGAGGTATAGAGTTGATCATGATGCGCTTTGGTGTAGGGTGGTGAGGAGTATTCATGGGGCTGATGGTGGGATGGGGGAGTGGGGATGGGGCTATGGCGGTTAGTAGCAGGGTGTAGGGGATATTATAAAAGTGAGTGAGGGGTTGGTTCGGTTAGGCATTGAGTACGCGGGTATTTCTTTTTGGGATGATATGTGGGCAGGTGAACATAAGTTTCGAGATAGGTTTCCTAGGCTTTATTATCTAGAAGGGTGTAAGGAAGCGAAGATTATAGATAGAGGTAGGTGGGTTGATGGTGAGTGAAAGTGGGTTTGGGGGTGGACTCGAGAGCCTAGAGGTAGGGTGAAGGGGAGTTGGAGGAGTTGGAGTCTACTTTACATAACATTATTATTGATTCTTCTTGTAGAGACACGTGGAAGTGGAGTCTTGCTAAAAATGGCATTTTTTCCGTAAAAGTTCTTTCGGCTTTGGTTGATGAAAAGTACTTGGATAATGGTGGTAATGGGAATACTACGCTACTAAACAAAATAGTTCCAAAAAAGATCAATGTGTTTGTGTGGGAGAGCTTTTCGTGGAAGGTTAATGTTCGGTGTCGAGTAGATAGAAACGGTATTTGACATTCCTAATATTTTATGCCCTATATGTGATGAGACTGTGGAGACCACTGATCATGCCTTAGTCTTGTGCAATAAGTCTGAGAATATGGTCCAAAATTTTTGAATGGTGGGGATATGGATTCGTGGATTCCTTTACTACGAGTGATATGTTACGACATGAGGGTGGTAATTTGGTTTCATCAAATGTCAAGGTTTAGTAGGAAGCTGTTATGTGGATAACTGGGTATTTCATATGGAGGAATAGAAATAGTTGTGTTTTCGGAAAAAAGATAGAGGCGGTTGAAAATGTTGTTCAAGAGATTAAAGTGAGAAGCTATGAATGGATCAACAAGAGATCACCGAAAAGTCATTTAGTTTGGGAGCAGTGGTTGATGTGTCGTCGTCTGTGTGGTGACTCTTCTTGGATGGGTGGAGGCATGGATGTGTAATTTGGTGTAGGTCGTGTTCCGCTCGAGTTAGTGTAGGCTTTATTGAATTGAAAGGTTGATGTCTTCTTTTTGAGAATTTTTTATAGTTCCTTCCATGAGCTTTGGTTGTTTTAGTTTGGCGATCTTGTTTTGCTTGTAGGCATCTTTTTGCTGTGTTTTGCTTTTAGGGGCCCTTTGCTTTAACTATCTTGTTGAGGTATTGGGTTGCGTGTTGTTGTTTGTATTTTTGGGTTTGTGTTTTAATATAATTTCCTTTTCAAAAAAAATCAACTACTATAAACAAGTCACCAAAACATAAAATTAAAGTTCTTGCATTTAAAATAAAATCATACAACTCATACTTCAAAAAGAATGAAATTACAACATAGAGCATACAAGAGAGAAACATGCATACAAGAGGTAGGTGGGTTGATGGCGAGTGAAAGTGGGTTTGGGGGTGGACTCGAGAGCCTAGAGGTAGGGTGAAGGGGAGTTGGAGGAGTTGGAGTCTACTTTACATAACATTATTATTGATTCTTCTTGTAGAGACACGTGGAAGTGGAGTCTTGCTAAAAATGGCATTTTTTCCGTAAAAGTTCTTTCGGCTTTGGTTGATGAAAAGTACTTGGATAATGGTGGTAATGGGAATACTACGCTACTAAACAAAATAGTTCCAAAAAAGATCAATGTGTTTGTGTGTAGAGCTTTACGTGGAAGGTTACATGTTCGTGTCGAGCTAGATAAGAAAGGTATTGACATTCCTAATATTTTATGCCCTATATGTGATGAGACTGTGGAGACCACTGATCATGCCTTAGTCTTGTGCAATAAGTCTGAGAATATGGTCCAAAATTTTTGAATGGTGGGGATATGGATTCGTGGATTCCTTTACTACGAGTGATATGTTACGACATGAGGGTGGTAATTTGGTTTCATCAAATGTCAAGGTTTAGTGGGAAGCTGTTATGTGGATAACTGGGTATTTCATATGGAGGAATAGAAATAGTTGTGTTTTCGGAAAAAAAGATAGGCGGTTGAAAATGTTGTTCAAGAGATTAAAGTGATAAGCTATGAATGGATCAACAAGAGATCGCCGAAAATTCATTTAGTTTGGGAGCAGTGGTTGATGTGTCCTCGTCTGTGTGGTGACTCTTCTTGGACGGATGGAGGCATGGATGTGTAATTTGGTGTAGGTCGTGTTCCGCTCGAGTTAGTGCAGGCTTCATTGAATTGAAAGGTTGATGTCTTCTTTTTGAGAATTTTTTATAGTTCCTTCCAGGAGCTTTGGTTGTTTTAGTTTGGCGATCTGTTTTGCTTGTAGGCATCTTTTTGCTGTGTTTTGCTTTTAGGGGCCCTTTGCTTTAACTATCTTGTTGAGGTATTGGGTTGCGTGTTGTTGTTTGTATTTTTGGGTTTGTGTTTTAATATAATTTCCTTTTCAAAAAAAATCAACTACTATAAACAAGTCACCAAAACATAAAATTAAAGTTCTTGCATTTAAAATAAAATCATACAACTCATACTTCAAAAAGAATGAAATTACAACATAGAGCATACAAGAGAGAAACATGCATAAAACTACATAAAACATACTAAAATCCTAAATGATTCAACATCCATAGGATTTGCTGGCCAAAAGGGTGGTGGAATTTTTATTTGAAAATTAATTAAACATTTAGAATGTTTAATTTTGTCATGGTGAATGTGGAGGAAAAAATAAAGTGATGAGGTATTCAAGGTGAGCAAATATGAAGTGCATTTCATCTCTTGAAGAAAGGATGAGGTTGCGGTTATGGTTGCAACACATGCAAGTGGCTCCATGGTAACCAAAAAAGTCGAAAAAAATAGGATAACCCGTTATTGGGGATGGCAGAGGTGGTGGTGGTGGTTGTGACGGAGTTTCAAACATGTAGTCTAGATGGGTAATTGGAGAAAGTGTGAGAGTAATGTCCATGCAGGGGTGACTTTGGATTGGAAGTTGTTAGCCTTAAAATATTAAGGCGAACAAGAAAGTCACGATCATTTTAGTTTAGGGCTAGTCTTTATGTCTTTAGGTATAGTCTTTAGCTTTTACGCAGAAGTGACCATAACTTTCGTTATTTGTATGTTTTCATTTTCCAGTTTTGCATAAACATTAATCTCCTCATTAAATACTTTTATGTAAAAACATTAATACATTTTACTAAAGAGCCGTTCGTCCTTAAAAAACGTGCAAAGAAATGCACGATTCTCAATAGTCGGTATTTACTTTTTTAATCTCTCTCTCTCTCTCTCTCTCTCTCCCTCTCTCTCTTCTAACGATATCTACTATACTACTTCCTACTCCATTTTGGGTGCTCTTTTTCTCAGTAAATCTTTGCATGTTATCGGATTTTTTGCGGATAATGATGCAGTAACACATTTTGCTAAAGAGCAGTTTGTCCTTAGAAAACATGCAGACATGTTGTAGAATAAATATAAGTCATACACCAAGAAGATTAAATAAGATTCTAGAGAGAGAGGGGGGGATGAGTGGTTAGTTTTCTAAAGTGAGAAAAAGAATGTATATTATGTAAATGAGAAAACCAACACTCTCTCCATGTGTGAAGATGATATTTATACCACATGTTGGCCGGCCACCCATGGATAGTCCATGGGTCGGCCCGGTTAGTTTACAACTTAATATAACATGTACGCTACGAACTAAGAACTAATATACTGGTAGTGACCGAGTCTTTTCTGTAATCCTAACAATCTCCTCCTAAGGGAGGTCACTCCAGTTTACAAATAACTTAAACTTAGCAATCTACGAATGTTCTTTGATCTTGCTCGTAGTCTTGAATCATTATCTTTATCTTGTATCTTTATGTAGTGTTCTTTGATCTTTAGGCTTGAGCTTGTTCCTTCATGCATGACAAACTTGTGATCTTAAGCCTCTTGAGATCATGAAACTTGCATCATCACTTCTTCATCTTGTAATACTTCGCTTTCTTACGATCTTGTATCTTTGGACCAACTTGCTCATACTTTATGTTATCTTGAAAGCTTTCCAACAATCTCCCTTGACAATCTTTAACTTGAACACTTTATACTTTAAAGAAAAAGATGTGTATCAGAGTAGCAGAAGTCTTTGTCCTTGTATGATCTTGAGCTTTCTTTATTTATTGAAACTTTGAGTCTTGAGCATGAGCATGCGGTTATGAATATGACTCAGCTGGAATGAGATTACGCCACCATTGGATAAACTTGCAATTACGGGTCAGTAATAAAGCACATATATGGACAGATATGGCTTTATCATTCGTCAAGGTAAGGTAGCATTAACCTTCGGTTACGTGGACCGACCTGTGATTAGGTATGTTCAATTTAGAAGAACATCCTTGACAGGGTTTCCAACTTAAAGTATTGGGTCCTCTAACACAGATGCATTAGATTCATCGTACTTGCTTGTTCTCATTACCAAAACGTCTCAAAGAAGACAACACGATAAGAGTGAATCGGCTAGTTACTATCTTACTGATTGAGTCGTTAATTCATAAACTGGATCAAATTCGATATCCAGTTGAGCTTGATCCATATAGAATCTCGCAAGTCACCTACCGCGGTGCTATTTGATGTTGACACTAAAAGGATTTCCATTCCTCACTGTGAAATGCTAAATAGCACCACTCTGAATGTTCTGGCAAAATCACAAGGATAATGCGTAGGACTCTTTGATATCACTTGTGTTCTTTAGTTGTGAACAACAAGTGTATTTTGGAATCGTGTCCTAGTGAGATTTATATTGATCACTTATAGATATAGGATAATGCATATAACTTCATCGCCTTCGTGAATTTTTAGGATGTTGGGTATAATGATCGTAACCGTAAAACCATTTGAAAATCAATCAACGTACTTGTGATGAAAATCAAAACATTTGGTACATTGATAGTTTCAGTTTTGAGAAATTCCCCCTACAGATGTGCATCGATAATCGAAAATGTTTTGCACATGCAGGGAAGTGCCTGCACTAGAGTCATAATCATCACATTTATTAGTTGCATATTTTAATCACATTTTCTCTCCTTATCAAAAATAGCAAATCTCTTGATATTTTAGATATTAATTGATTAAAATATACTTTGAAAAACTTACGAGGAGAAAAATGTTTTCTTAATTAGCATGCTTATTCGGAATATTTTATTTCTCCCCCTCAAGTGTTGAGGGTATTATATAGTGTTGAGTACATTATTTTGAAATATTTTGAATTTATTAAAAAAATTCTTGAAAAAATTAGGCTCGAACACTATATATTTATTAGCTTATACTACATATGTACAAGATAGTTTACGAGACCTGACTTGATCTTACAAATCCGAGAATGACAAAGTCATTTTGTCTGCATCAGCAGTCTGTGGTCAGTCTCGACTCGTCTTCCACCAACAAAGCTTTCAAGGCTCCGCATGATCCGTCTTTCCAGTAAGATCTTGTCAATCTATTTCACCATTAAGGTTGTCTTTTTCTTGTCTTTTTTAGTCTAAGATTTGTTCGACATGCTTTCATTGTTGTAGCCCAACTTGAAGTTATGAAGCATTGCATCCAGCTGATCACGAACTATCTTGTGGAAACTAGAATGAGGGTTGAATAGTTTTACCATTTTAAAATTAAAACTTAGATTGTCTACTTATATGAAGTCAAGAGATATACACAAGTGTATATGATAGCGATGTAATAAACAAATAAGTAAATGCAGAATATAAATAAGTAAAGATAGGAAAGATCAAACCGATGACATAATAATTTATAGTGGTTCGGCTACGAAGCTCCTCTTCGCCCTACTCCACTCCCCAAGTATCCAACTTGAGAGTTTTCTTCACTATGTCAACAAGCTCCCTTTAGGCGGAGAAAACCGTACACGTCGCTTACATTTTTTCCGATACTAAGCTAAATACCGAGTTCTACTTCAAGATAGAACCAATCTAACACACTATGTATTTTAAGGCCTAAAATACTAACCTGTCATACACATATGATACACACAACACACAACACAAGAGATTCAAGATAAAGATTATCACAACCGTGATGACACAACTAGACTAATAGCACTTGTAGCTTCATGTCTTCGTTAGTGTTCTTCACTAAAGAGTGAAATAATTTGATCACTTGTAATGGATTATGAAACAAGTATAATGATCAAAGAATGTATGAAAATGAAAAAGCTAGAGAGAAAAAATATATTAGAAAGAGTTGTCTAAAATGAAGACATAAAGTTGCTATTTATAGGCAACATTTGAAATTCAAAATCTGGTCCAAACAGCTGGACGCACAGATTCACAGATCCACCATCACCTGGATTCGTCTTTGGTTTTGCTGGATCCGTATGGTGCAGCTAGGACAGTTTTTGTCTTTTTGTGATTAACCCCAAATCTTAACAAAATATTCTTATGTACTTAAAAATCAAATTTATTAGATTCTTTGTTGAGATAAATTTACGTAGGCTGCTTGAGCTTGATAAAAGTGACCTCAGCGGTAGTAAAGATCGAGTTTAGCTTGGTTCCTCTGGAGTATAGTCCTTCGTCTCCTAGCTGAAAATAAGAAAGAACACCGTTAGCTCGCCCCGGGGTGTTAGTCCGAGACCAACTCCGACATGAGAGTAAGTACAATGACTGTGAGATAAATGGGAAGAATGTAAAGTATGGTCCGGAAAGGTGTTGTGTATCGTCTCGAGGAAATGAGTTCTCCCTTTTTACCAATTGGGATTCGCTACAAGACATAACTGTAGGGCTCTCTCTTGGTACAACTTTTCGGCTGCGTGTCCTTCCAAGGATAGTGGTCCTTCACAAGGACTGTACCTTTGTCTGATTGTCCTTTGATACTGCTGCATTAGGACGGAGCTAATAACTCCAGACCTGATATGTCCTTTGACATACCAGCTTCTCCGGAATTCTAGTTGTGGCTCCAGACTTGACGTGTCCTTCAACAAGTCAGTTTCTCCAGAGAATTTCTTTGGTTTTAGCCCGTGCTAGTTTGGTAGAAGTATCTAAGCTAGTTTTATCCTTCAGATGCTCCGGGGGAGACTATACCTCATCATGTCCCCTCAGTCTAGTATGAATGCCATTTAGGCTTTCGTGCTAGACTCATCAACTTGTAATTAAGGACTAAACAGTTGTCTTCTGCCTCTTTCCCCTTCTCTCTCTTTTTTTTACTGCTCTTGGAGGCGTGGCTCATCCCTCTTCACTTGGTGAAAGCTTACGTGTCGCCATCATGTGGATCCTTTTCCTTCATCATTTACTAGGGTTGCGTCATGCTTACGTGGTGACGGTTGATTTTCTCGAAGCCACTATAAATAGCTTTTCCTTCATTTTCATATTTTTACTTTTTAATTTTTTACCCCTACCGCTGCTTCTCATTCTCTTTGCCTCAAGGTCCAGTTGCTTGCCGCTGCATCTCCTTTTTTTAAAAGTAGGTACTTTCTCTCTCTCTTCTTCTTCCTATTTTCTAGCCTTGTCTAAAAATGATATGAAAGACCGTATCTGTACTCTTTCTAAGAATGATTTAAAAGATTTGGTGAATACTTATCATATACTACCAGATCTTTATTCTCGTTTTCCTGATGTTGGGTTTACCATGGATCGTCTTCTTGCTGATGCTATAGGCATTTACTCTGAGTTTCTCCGGTTTTTCGGCGTTCGTGTCCCTTTTTCGACATTTCTTTTATACGTGCTTAAATATTTCAAAGTACATATTTCTCAATTGGTCCCTTTAGGTTTGAATAAGGTGGTGTCATTTGAGGTTGTGTGCCGCGACTTAAATATTGTTCCCACTGTTACTTTGTTCCGTGTATTTCAATGTCTTTGCAAGCAATGCGATTGGTTTTATTTCTCTAAACATCGTAATACGGAGGACGTTTGCATGGATGATGGTCCTTCAAGCCTGAAGAAATGGAAGGATAAGTTTTTCTTGATAGACCGTAGAGCCGTTCAGGACTATCTGACATGGAGACATTCTTGTTCCTGTGTTTTGGATGATTTTCCTTCTGATGGTTATGACCGGTATGACGTGCAGCGACTATGTGCTCGCTTGATTTATCTTCGTGAGATGAGGGAGGAGGTCCTTGTTCATTCTGGGTTGAGTTCTGTGTGGTTTAATAAAGAATGTGATCTAGTCTTCTGAAGGATTGACGATAATGCTGGTAGGTTATGGGGTTATAATTTTTGTTCCTTGTTTGTTGTTCCGTTTGGTATGCGTTTGACCGATGTATTGTCTTTTGTGCAGAGATGAGCATCTATGATTTTATGACTCTTCCTTCTTGGAGTGATGCTAAGATTGTTGAGGAATCCCATCATCTTTCTTTTCCGTTGTTAGAGCGTGTTCCATCACATACTACTGCGCCAGCATCAGGGTGCTATGGTTCCATTGCCTACTCCAATGAGATTGTTGCTTCTCTTCCTGACCCACGTCTTGCTAAGAAGTCTAAGGGTCCGGTTCAGGCGAGGGTTCGTTGCCACCATCGGAAGGTGCCATTATTCCATTGCCTACCCCTGATGAGATGGTAGCTTCTCTACCAGATCCTCGCCTTGCCAAGAAGTCAAAGGGACCTTCTTTGGTTAGCCGGTCATCAAAAAAGAGGAAACTGCAAAAGAGAGCTTCGGAAGCTGGTTCTAGTACTCTGGAGTTGGGTCAGGCCGAAGGTGTGAACGAAGCTGACCTAGCTGATTTATGTGCTGAACTTGAAGATAGCTTGGAGAGAGATGAAGGTGTTTCTACGAGGGCTGTTTTGGCTCCCATACCTCGTCTTGGTAAGAGGTTGAGTGCTCCTCCTTCTACAGATGTTGCTAGCATTTCTAAACCATCCCATGTTGGGACTTCAGCCCCTGCTCCTACTTCTGGCCGTAGTCTTTCTCTTGGAGGTATGATGTAATTTCCTCCTTTTTTGTTTTTTCTCCCATTTTATGTTTTTGGCTAAGTTATTTTGTGGAATTTTTAGGTGTTGTTGCTAGTGGCCGTACTGGGAAGTCCGGGGCTCAGATGGATGAGGTTATGCATCGTCAAATGGATCTGCTGGATTGTTTGGCTCGGAGTGCTCTTGCTCGTGATGCTGAGTATGATCAGATTCCGGATGATGATTTTGGCACCGCTATCGTGGTGAAGAAATTAATTTGACGTTATTTTCTCTTGCTCCTGGTCCTTATCACATGCCTTACCCGTATGAAGGTGTTTCTTCTCCATTGTATACTAGATAGGAGTGGAACGAACCTTATGCACCAGAATGTAATGTTTTGTGTGAGGACATTTTTAAGGATCCGGATGTATACAGGAAGGCTTTAGATCAGACGATTACACCTGCTGAGCTCAGGAGGACTGAATCTTTGCTTCCCTTGGAGTTTTCGAATTGTGTTAATATCCTTAGTGCTTTGTTGGTTTCCCATGGTTACGAGTTAAACTCTCGTTAAACCAATCTGGTTTCATCTAGGGCTCATCTTCAGGAGAAGCTTGATAAGAAGAAAGGGGATGTTGAGTTGCTTCGTTCAGAGGTTACTTCCCTGGACAGTAAGCTTGAGAATTTGCAAAGAGATTGTGATGCTTTGGGAGTTGCGTTCTCAGAGGGATGCTGCATCTGAGGAGGTAAGGAAGTTGCGGTCTTAACTTACCGATGCTAAAACTACTTCTACAAGTTTATCAGAGGAACTAACCCATACCGATGCTAAGCTGTCTGAGCAAGCTTTGACTATAAGGGACTTGCAAAATGAACTTGTCTTGGAAAGGTCCAAATCTCAATGATATAAGGATGCTATGGATGGTCTAAAGGAGGAGGTTACTCAATTTGTTACATCCGGTGAGAGGGCATCGTTCGGAAGTTGTTGTCGAGTGATGAATTTCACGCTGCTCTTGCTCGTGTTACATCTCTTAGCATAAAATATGGTGTTGAGAGGGGGTTACGCATGGGGCGTACTGATGTTGAGTTTGAAGAAGTTGTCCAGAAAGTCTCTAACTTCCATGTTGGTGCCAAGGCTGATTTTGACAAGGCTCTAGATGACTTTCCTACTACCCCTTTTCCTTTTCTTAGCAAGATTGCTGCTGCCTCCGAAGGTAGTCTTTCCGATGTGGCCTAGATATTGTCAGACAAATTTGTTCGTTCGGCCACCTCCGTTGCTGCTGCTCCCTCTAGTGCTAATGAAGCTCCAGAGCAAGTGCCTCCTTGACCATGCTTCTTATAATTTAGCTGCTAGTATTTAGACTGACTTTTATTTTTGCTAGATTTTGCCAAATTTGTTGAATATGTAATGTTCTGAATACTTAACGATGGTTTTGTTACTATCGCCTCTTTTGATGGTGCACTATTTTGCACCCCTTCGGGCCAATTTATGTTATCCCGTGCCTTTGTGATTTCCCTTTATGATATTGTGTCTTACTTGTCTATTTGTCCAACTTTTACATAGCACATTCATGTTTGTCCTTTGTATTGGTTTGTTTCTTAAGACGCGACAATATGTACATACCCATGCAAAGTATTAGCTAACTCTTTGCATTTTAAGCATACATACTTAGACAATTGTTATTAGAATCTATGTAGCTTGCATGATATTTCTCCATCCGATGTAGCTATTCATCGGAGAGCTTTCGTGGGAGGGGGAAGACTTTGTACTTCCACCCTTCCATTGGCGAACTTACGTGTTTCTTTCTTTCGCCCCTGTTGTTGCTTATTATTTCATCCGGAGGTAGCGAACCATCCGATGATTTTGTGTTTTCATGGATTCAAAAGTTGTTCTTTCATATCATTATAAAGATGTATATTAGATCCGTTGCTTCCGATGTAAAATACATGTTTTCTCGGAGAGTTTAGCAAGAATGTTCTTCCTTACTTTCTATTACATGTAATATTTCTTCAAATTACTAGAGTGCCATGTGCGTGGTATTTTTGCACCGTCTATAGACCGGAGTTTGTAGGCACCCGTGCCATATGTTTTAGTAACCTGATAAGGTCCTTCCCATTTTGGTCCAAGCTTGCCCGTGTTCTCTATTTTTGATAACTTATTTTTTCGAAGGACAAACTCTCCCACCTTAAATTGCTTATGATGGACTCGTTGATTGTAATACCTTTCCATTTGTTGTTTTCGCCTTGATTATCTAATTGCTGCTATCTCTCTTCGTTCTTTGAGAGGGTTTAAGTTCATCCGGAGTGCATCCTCATTTTCTTCATAGGATCTCTGGATTGTTCTTCTTGTAGGGATGCCTATTTCTATAGGTATGACTGCTTCGGTACCATATGCTAGACTAAATGGTGTTTCCTCGTTACTCGTTTTGGGTGTTGTCTTGTGGGCCCATAATACATTTGGTAATTCTTCAACCCATGCTCCTCCTTCCTGGTGCAACCTTGTTTTAATTCCTTGCATTATGCTCTGGTTTGCTCGTTCTACAACGCCTTTTGCTTGCGGATGATACACCAACGTGGAGATAAGTTGTATTCCTAGTCCTTCCACCCAAGATTTTAACGGGTCATTGATCAGCTAGGTTTCGTTGTCTGTTATGATGGTTGCTGGTATTCCGAACCTGCATACAATGTTATCAAAGGCGAAGTTTTTGACCTGTTTTCCTGTTATGCTAGTTACTGCCTTAGCCTCTATCCATTTGGTAAAATAATCAACAACTACAATCAAGTACTTGATTTTGCCCGGAGCCTCGGGAAGAGGCCCAACAATGTCCATTTCCCATTTTCGGAAGGGCCATGCTGAAGTGATGGAGATCATGTCATTTATGGCAGCTTTGGTACGAGGGCGTATACTTGACATGAGTCGCAGCATGATACTTCATTGTTGGCGTCCCGATGCATGCTTGGCCAAAAGTACCCATCATTCATGGCTTTATGGACTACTCTCCTTGGTCCGTCATGCATTCCACATGACCCCATGTGTATTTCCTTTATAAGATATTTGGCCTGCTACGGACCTATGCATCGGAGTAGTGGCCCTAAGTATGATTTTTGGTACAAGACTCCTTCCTCTATGGTATAGTTGCGTGCTTTTTCTCGAATCGTTCGGGTTTCAGCAGTATCTTTTGGTAGGATTCCATGTTTAATATACTCTTGGATCGGTGTC
This sequence comes from Tanacetum coccineum, assembly GCA_026074375.1. Lineage (NCBI taxonomy): Eukaryota > Viridiplantae > Streptophyta > Magnoliopsida > Asterales > Asteraceae > Tanacetum > Tanacetum coccineum. The sequence goes on along the minus strand of BQNB010061462.1, from coordinate 15,701 downwards.
ATCCAAGTTCTTGTTGTTTCTTCAACGATTGCATTGACCTCTGTTATGTCCACCGATCGTTCATTGAGTTCGTCTATCAGCACTCCTTTTGTTAATCCTTTACATTGTACTGCTGCAAGCTTGCTTAGAGTGTCGGCTTTTTTATTATCTTCCCTTGGTATGTGGCTTATCTGAAAGTCGTTGAAGCTATAGATCATTTCTAAGGCTTTTTCCTTGTACTTCTTGGTTTTTTCACCTTTTGCTTCATATGATCCTTCCACCTGGCTTGCTACTAACTTTGAATCTACAAATGCGTGTATTTTTTCAACCTTTATTTTTGCTGCTATTCTTAAACCTGCCAGCAACGCTTCATATTCCGCATCATTGTTTGAGTTGGCAAAGTTTAATCGAAGAACGTAGGAATATTCTGCTCCTTTCGGATCTATCAAGATGAGACCTGCTCCAGATCCGTGTTCATTGGAGGCTCCGTCAGTATATAGTTTCCATATGTTTGCTTCGGTTCCTAAATTTTCGTATGTTTTATTTGTGCGGAGCTTTCCTCTGCCATTGTGTCTGCCAAAAAATCGGCGAGCACCTGTCTTTTTATCGCGCTTCTTGAGGCGTATTTGATTCCATAGGCTTCGAACTCTATTCCCTACTTAGCCAATCTTCCCGTTGCTTTTTGATTGTTTAATATTTGGCTTATGGGTTTGTCTGTGATAACCTTGATTGCATGGCCTTGGAAATACCTTCTTAATCGTCTAGCGGCATGTACTAGTGTTGGACTAGCTTTTCCATTGGTAGGTAATAAATTTCGGCCCCCTTCAGCGTTCTACTTACGTAATGGATCGAGGCTTGTCTCCCATGTATTTCCACTAATAGAACGGAGATCACTGCTTCGTTGGCCGCTGATAGGTAGACCATGAGTTCTTCTTCCTTCTTTGGAGCCGTTAAAGCTGGTAGTTCCGCTATTAATTTCTTCATTTCTTGGAATGCTTCTTCGGCCTCTGATTGCGATTAAAATTCAACCCTTTTAATTATATAAATATATAATAAATATATAAATATAAGAGTCAAATCAACGGTAAGTATTCCGAGAGGCTTTTAAAAGATTTGTTCCTATCCAAAACAAAATCCCTCAAAACTCTACCCGGGTCGTAGTCCCAACGAGGTGTGAATTAAAAATCGAGAACGTTTGTGATCGCGTGAATTGAATGGATTAAGAGATTTGGATTTGGATTTTCTAATTTCTAAGATTAAAATGCAAAAACGATTAAAAAAACCTAAAAACGAAAGCTAAAAATGATTTCAACCTAAAAACGAGAACGGGATCGAAAACCCGTTCTTTAAAAAAACGAAATTTTGCAAAATTAACCTTATGAAAGCAAATTTAATTTTCCTAAGTGCTAAATGATAAAAGAAAATTTTAAAAAAAAGAATTATATTTTTTTGACTTTTTAATATATTATTATGATTTAAAAACTGTTTTAGAAAGAAAAATTAATTAAAAATACTAAACGAACTTATAAAAATCTAAAAAATTAAGAGAAAATGCTTTGAACTAAGCTGGATCTAAGAAAAATAAGATGCCCCAAACAGCTTGATAAGTGTTAAATTGTATACATAAAATACCCAGGATTTCGCCAATAAAAGCCAAAAATATGCCAAAAGATGGAAATATGTGTGCTTTTGTGTCTCAACGTGCAGGAAAGGATATCAAAGTCAAAAAGAGCAAAAATGACCAAAACCGACAAGAAACGGAAAAGACAAGTGATCAAGTGAAGACATGAGGAAAGATATCAAAGCCGGATCAGGCCGACACAAGGGAAAAGTCAAATTAAGTCAAAGAAGGTCAAAATCATGAAAAGTCAAGTCAAAGTTTGAAGTGAAATAACCATTATACCCTTTGAAGAGGATGCAAAATTACTAAAATACCCTTTGGGCCTTTCTACACCATTCGGATCACTAAATCCCAACAATGAGCCCAAACTCAAAGCCCATTTCTTGTTTACAAAACTACAAGGGCTAGGAATGACAAATCTCAAACTCATTTTATACTACACTTGTGGAAAAGAAACAGAGGGGCTTGTATTGTAATTAACCCAATCTTTCAAACACAACGCGGGCCATAGTTTTCTCCCTAACCGTTTATACCGACTTTTCTCGCCAAAAAAACCCGAACAAACCCAACCTTCCCAAATCCCTTTTCTCGTCTCTTCCAACTTAAATCCACCAATCAAAGTCCTTCTACACGTCATTTTGTACACTTGGCAGCTTCTTATTGGTTCAAACACGTGGCAAATAAAACGGCTAAAAATCAAGTTTAAAGTGATCAAGGGCTTGGAACGATTGAAGTTTTCTCATCTTCTCATCACCTTCAACTATAAATAAGAGATAGAGTTAGATAGTGTGAGAGTTTTTTAGTTTTTCTTTGTAAATTTCCCTTTCCAATTTTATTTCGTACTGTTCATTGTTTGAAGTTAAGAAGCATTATTTAAAACTTTCATACATTGTAACTCTTTTTTGTATCTTGTACTAATCCTTATTAAAGCAAATAAAAAAAAAAGTTGAGTAGAGTTTGTTTTTCAAGTTTTCATGTTATAGAGCTTGTATTTAGCTAATAAGCTTGTAATAAGCTCAATTTAGCTTATTTTGTTTCCTTTAGTTCTGAAGTTGTTCAAATAGTGTTAAAAGTTTTTCAAAATACTGTTTTTGTCTATTATTGTTCAATATTGTTCATTTGAGTTCAATTAGACTGAGTTTGGAAGCAATGAGGAGTAATAAGCTCAATTTAGCTTATTGAGCTTAAGCTCAGGTTTTAGAGGCAAGGTGCCATTTAGGTTTTGATTTGAAAGCCACTCACTCAACAAGAGTGGCTAGAGTTCAGAGACTACAAGTTCAAAAGGTTAGCTTCATGTTTTTAATTTTAGCATACATTTAGCTTAATTCATTAGCTTATTGCATTGTCTCTTTATGTGCTTAATCCTGTTCAATTTAGCTTAGTTAACATAGATATGCAAATGTTTTAAGTTGATTGTAGTTAGAACTCATTGAGGTCTCAAGTTTTAAATTCTGTCATATATAGTAGGATAAGCCTAGCTGAGTAACTAGTTATTTTTAGAACATAAGCTAGGAATTTTAGTGTTTAAATAGCTTAATTAGGTGAGTTTAATACTGAGTAGATAAAAGGTTTTAGCATTTTTAGTGTTAAAATAGATTCTAAGTGAAATTCAGTTGGGACAGTGTAGGTTAAGTAGTGTTTGGTAAAAGGTGGTTTTGACTCTAAAAGTCAACAAGAGACTGTCAAAACTTTTTACATAGTTTAGATTTTCAAAGTTTTCAAGTTCTAAAAAGGATTTGAAACTTAGTTTGTAGAATTTCAAAATTTATAGTTTAAAAAGTTTTACTAGCACCAGGGCAGTTTTAAGTTCAAGTAGATTTAGTTTTAAGTGTTTCACAAGCATTTTAGAGTTCAATTTTAGTTAATGTAGGTTTAGTATCATTGAGTGAGTTAGTACATGAGATTTCAACTTAGAATTTTGGCCTGCACTTAAGGTTTTCCCAAGTATATCAGCACAAGCAGTATTAACTCAGTTAATACTGCTGTTGCTCACCACTTTTCTAGTTATCCTTAACACCTGAAAGTAAGTAGATAGATTTTTAGCATTTATAATTAGGAGTTAGAACTTAGTTTTAAGCATCTTAATAGTACTCCATTAGCTTAATATAGATAATCTTTTGAGTTTTATTTTTAAGCTTTAGGTTAGCTTTTATGTTCTTGCAAAAGTGATAATAGCAACATTGTAGATTTCTAGCTTATTTCTTTTGGATTCTTATTTCTAGTTGTTATTTCTAAATTCCTTTTATCTAGATTACTTCTATATTCATAGTATAGCTTATTCTCAAAATTTCAGTTTCTAGAATCTATATTTGAGCTAGATAGCTTATTAGGATATCCTTAATATCATTATTAAGCTTAAACCTTAGCTTTTTAAGATCAAATTTCTTGCTAGTCTAGATTACATTTGCGATTTCTTTTTAGACATTCTTAGTACACATCACAAGTTTCTTATAGCATCTTTTGGTTTTTACTTTTATTGAGTAATAAGCTAGATATAAGCCAAAGTTTAAAAAAGTTAGATTTTCAAAGTAAAACCATAGTTTCTGTAACTCAGATTAAAAAGCTTAATTTCTAGCTTATCTAGTTGATAAAAGTTCAATGTGCTTTTATTAAAGTTGTAGTGTATAAGCTCAGGTTTAACTTTTATGTTTTAAGTTTTTGCTTATTTTCACTTTTTAGATAAGCAAAAAATAAGCTAAATCGTAGGGTTTGTTTGGTACTTTTTCAATAGTTTAAGGTTGTCTGTTTTAACTATAGTGTAAATTCTAGTTACTTACCCCGCCTACCCTTTACTTTCATTCTTTACATTTTCTACCCTGTTCTTTCAGTTTAATAAAATAGTTTTTATATTTTTGAAATTAGTTTAATAAAATTAGGGTTTAGATTTTAATAAGCAAAATTAGGGTTCAATTGCTTTATAAAAATTAGGCATTTTTATACCATTAGTTTTCTGCACATTTTTAGTAGTTAAAAATCATTTTTCTTTATTTTTCCAATTGAATTTGTATTTTCTAGAAATTAAAATAGGTTTTTAGTAATTTCTTTTTCTTAAGAAATTCATAGAAAATAGAAAAATAGTTGGAAAAATCTAATTCTTTTTGTAATAATTTTCTTTTTCATTCTAGTATTTTTGAAAAATAAAAATAGATTTTTAGTGTTAATTTTTAGAAAAAGTTTATTTTTAGTAATTCATTTTTCTTTAAAAAATCATAGAAAATTCAAAAATAGTTAAAAAATTCTAATTCTTTTTCCTAAAATTTTCTTTTTAATTTTGTGATTTTTAGGTATAAAGTTTGTTAGTATTAGTGCCTTAGATTTTAAATTCTAGTTTTAGCTCACATTTTTAATTCACGTTTGTTAAATTTTTCGTATTAGTTAAATGTTTTTTTTATTCTTTAAATGTTTTTCTTAGTTTAATTGTGCTATTATAATAGTAGTGTAATTCAAAATTTCAAAAACCCTTTATCCATTCTTGACTCGAATCCGAATTATTCCCGAATTTCAATTCACGACTTCGTTGGGATACGACCCGAGAAGAAAATACTTCCCGGTTAAAAATATACGTATTGTGTTTTCTTAAGTGAGATTTTATCCTCTTAATTTCTCTTGTTTGAGAAGTAATTTGGAAAGAATTGTCACGGGATTTATAATATACATATATAAATTTGACTATTTGACTAGTGCTTACACCACGCAACCACTCTTTTATAAGACCTCATAAGCTCAAGCCTTAATTCCCTCTCTAGGTTGCTTATTTTTAAGCCCAAAGTGGACCTCCTTATAACGAAAAAGTCCCATAGGGGCAACAAAAGCGTAAAGTGTGTGTATTATAAAGGGTTGAGGGTGTTGAGGTCCAGGGTTCGAGCCTTGGCTCACCTTGGACTTCCACCTTCCCCTTTTTGCTTTTTTTTAAAAAAACTTTTAATACAGCTTATAAATAAACTGTAAACTACCAACTTTAATAAAGGAAAAAATTTTAAAACTTAAAAATAAGCACGAAATAAGCAAAAGAAAATGACAGATTGCTTAATTTACACTAAAAGCTAAATGCTAAACTGTTGGCCCTTTTTTAGCTAAATAAGCTAATCTAAAAGATAAATAAGCTTAAACAGATAAATGACTACACCTAATAAGCAAGAAAGAACAAAAATAAGCAAAGACTATAAGCTAAATAGGCAGAAATTTCAAATAAGCTAAATGGCTAAACTGCTACTCACACAGCCTAAAGGGCACCTTTGGGCTTATTTTTAAGCACCAATAAGGATCCTTATGGGAATGCAACTTATACCACTAAAATCCTTGGCTAATAAACTATCTAAAATAACAAAGTGAAAATGGTTTGAAACTTAATTAAAGCCACTAAAAAGCTAATGTGGAAAAGGCCAGTTCACACATGATGTGCTACTTTTGGCCTTTAGCTTAAAAATGACAACTAGGTCTACATGCGGAGCACGAAAAATGAGCTAGAAAATAAGCATAAAAATGAAAAACAAAAGTTTTTTTAAAACAAAACCAGATAGAGTTCCACCAACAATGAGATTATGCCTCAAAAATTCAAGATCAAAAACAATTTTAACTAACTAAAAATTAAAAATAAAACTTTTGAACTTAGAAAAAGACTTGGTAACTTAGGACAGTTTGCAAAAACAAAAGTGGGCTAAATGAAGACTTAACTACTGCATTAGGACTTCAATAACAACACAAAAACAACACTAAAAAGATGAATTTGAAGGCCTAATCAAATAAGCTATGTATGACTGTTCTGTCACTACATTTTTACACATGTTTTAGAAATGACTCAAAAACAAACAAACAAACTTATAAATCTTTGGAAACAACTTATAAAAGCTTAAAGATAGTTTGCCAAAAGTGGTCAAGTGACCCAAAAGTTTTTTAAACACTTTTGACCCTTTTTCACCCTTATACCAAACACCCCTTTAAGAAATCAATTTCAATTTTAAGACTGATTTTGAAGGATTTAGGCTATAAGGTTTGAAAACAGATGGTAATAAAACAAAGTTAAGCAAAAATAAGCAGGTTTCAAACAAAGATAAGCACTTAAAATAAGCACATAAGCACAAGCAGTATACAAGCTATAAAAGGCAGTTTCAAACAAAAACTTAAACAAAGGGCATGAAAACAATAAACTAAGACAAATAAGCAAGAAACAACAATAATGAGCAAGATAAGCAATAAAAAGTATAAATAAGCAACAAATAAGCACATGAACAGTAAAATGCAAAAAATGAGAAAATGGAAAACTCACAAGGGTCCAAGCTTTTTAGCAAGTGTAAAAGCTCTCAAACAGCTTACAAACCAATCTTATATGCTGCCTATGAAGCTCTAAACCAAGGCCATCCAATATTCACCTTGCTCATTGCTTTTGATATTTTTATGATTTTTGAATTTTTTGACAAATAGATAAACAAACTTTTATATAAGCTTTTAATGACTCAAAAGCTTACACAAGAGCTTAACAATGGTATTTAAATGACAATTAAGGTAAAAGACAATATTTAAAGAAAACTTGTAAATTTCATTAACTTAAAAAAAATACAATGCAAGTATTTAAATGACAAGTATTTAAAAGACAGTATTAAAATGGTACAAATTGTTAATACAAAGTTGGAATTAACAAATTCGACAAAGGAAATAAGTTATACTAGTCCTATATTTATATTAAGAGTCTTCAAGTTATGGCTCTTCTTCGTGTGTTTCTTCTGAGAGAGAGATAGCTCAAGCATGTGTGTTTCTTGGGTGAGGAGAAGCCCAAAGCAATCTTGTCCATCAATTTTGAGTAGTGCCCAAGGACAACGATCTTAACCCTTGATGATTTTGTCTTGTTCATTGTCGAATGGGGTATTTGGGGATTGCCAACATGGCAATTGACCCATGTGAGGTGTCGGGTGAGGGAAAATGACATTTTTGTTTGTAGGAATAGTGGTCGAGGAGGGGGAAAATGACAAGGATACGTGAATAGTAGAGTTGAGGGTTTTGGCGGGAAATTGGGTTTAGGGTGAGCAGGGTAATAGTTTGGAGAAATGGCAAAATCAGTCCCTCAAGGTGTTATATGTTATTACATGTATGGTCCTTGTTGGTTTATAAAGTTTAGAGGGTTGGCAGTTTGAGCCCCTCAAGGTGTGTTGAGTCATTGCAAGAATGGTCCATGTTGATATAACAACGTTAAGGTTAAGGGACTTTGGGCTTTTTATATGGGTTTTGGGCCGAGTAAAATAAAAAGGACTTGGGCCTTTTTCTTGTATAAGTGTTCATGTAATGTCTTAATGGGCTGACCCGGCCCATTAGATGGGTACGGGTGGGCCCATTAAGTAATTCTTCATTTTCAGCTTCGGCTTTGACTTCTCGGGGTTGACTTTTGTTGACTTTGACTTTTGGCTTTGATTTGACTTTTCTTTCACGCTTTTTCCGTTCTCGTGCTCGGTTTTATCGTTTTGGCTTCGTTTTTGTCCTTTTCTTAGATATCCGTTACTTGCACAGTACAAATGCAAAACATACGAATATGATGTATTTTTGGTACGTTTTTTGATCATTTAAGTCCGATTTTAATGGAAAATGGTATGTGTAATTAAGCACATACCAAAATCCCCCATACTAAGATATTGCCATGTCCTCACGCAATGCTATAAGTAAACACTTAAGAAAGCTAAGAATCTCGATCCCCCTCGACTAATAACCTTGAAAAGTAGCTAATTGTTCATCGAGGGAAATTAAAGAATCAATAGCTTTGAAAAGCCCCGTTTTGACCATTAAAATATTTACGCTTATTACCACACACATATTTTTGTATTTTTCTCTTTTTCTTATTTTTTTTGTACTTTTCTTTTTAAGCAACTAACTAACATATTTGACTTTCGTTATTTTATAACTTTTAGGGATCATAGAACAAGACGCATTTCAATCCTAAAATGCCCCAAAAAGGATAAATTCATCGTTCCCGACTTTTCACTTATTCCAAACCAAGCTTAAAACAAAATCACCGTTAAATATAAGTTAAGATGCTAACACTACTCATATTTGTAACTTGTGAACTTTTCACTCCCGACAATTATTATATATTAGGTGAATGTGCCATTTCGAATTTCAACCATGGATCAACGTTTTGCAAAATTCTATGCTTCACGTTCCACCCGAGAATAATGAGTTTGAAGGCGAGATCATCCCATGTAGCGACTTTCATCTCGGCACATCCCAACCTTGCGGCTAAGTGACCAGGCTTTTGACACCCCACAGAGACTAGTATCGGGACTCACGGACCTTTGGTTTCAAAAACTCTTAGGTTTCCCGTATATACATAGCTTATTTAGAAAAACTTAAAATGAAATAGTCTTAGTTCAAAAGCATATTTAAATTTAAGAAAAAGAGATTTTCCCTATATTTATTAACTCACATTTACTACACTTAATATAATTATTCATTCTTAAGGAAATCCTCGACCTTTTAGAAGGCTGCAACATCGGTTGTGAGCCGGCAAGATGCAGCAAACTTTTATCAATTCACAATTATATTCCTACTATGGCTTTCTTTTGAGAAGGCATGCAACATCCCGGTTGGGTGAGCCGGGCAGAGAAGCAGCAAACATTATATATCACCCAACAGATTATAATTATTATTACCACATTTTTTTTACCATGATATAGAGAAAATTTCGTTTTTAGAAAATTTAAGTATAAATTTGAACTAAAATTATTGATATCGACTATACTTCAAAAATTGTTGATTTAAGTTTAATTTTCAAAAATAGCACGTATTATTAGTCCGGTTAGGAGCTTATGGGAGAAAAAGCCACAAATTACACACATGAGCTTGTAAGATTTCCAAATAATCCTTGTTTTAGCATCCAACTCATAATTAACTCTATCATTTTTCGTTCTTCGCAAAGATCCGCGAATGCTTAGTCTAAAAGTTAAGGAACAAGCTAGAGCTCAACACGCTCGATCGAGTCAAAATTTATTCTTATTCTACCCAGCAGGAAAGTCAAAATTGTGACAAAACACTTATTTTATTTTTGAAAATTTTTAAAATTTTTTCATTTTTTTGAAATTTTGGTGGTAAAAACAGGATTACGTGAAAACAACGACTGCAGGCACAATCAAATCGATAGACCCCCCCATACTAGAATTAAACATTGTCCTCAATGTTTTAAGAAGGGTCTCTACGTAAATCTAAGGCCGTTTATTAAGTATGCCAAAAGATAAAACGTTAGTCGATAAGATTTGGATATTGGATTCCCAAATGAAGCTGAGGATGTGAAGCTCTAGTGAACGAAGGACAAAAACCGAGAGCACGAGAGACTTCAAAAATCCAGGCAATCCTGGACATACACAACAAAACACAAAACACGGAAAAGGAAAGAGGCGAGCCCTCTCACAACAAAAACACTTATTCATTACTACTATTATAATCATATTAGGATAAGCATGGGTTGCCTCCCACGAAGCGCTTGTTTTAGGTCACTTAGCTTGACCCGATCCCCCCATACTTGAGCTTGTCAAGGGGGATAGAAATGGAGATGACGAACACCCAAATTAGGAGTGCTGTCTCCATGAATCAACATCGGGCTTTTCTGATGAAAAAGCTTGGAAGCTTTAAAGCCCCGATGTGATGAAGAAGGAGGAGATTTCTCCTTTGAAGCAAGAACACCGTGATTGAAAACTTTGTCTTCATTTTCGGATGAAAATGGAAGTAAAGTATCAATCACGGGGGAAAGAGTAGCAAGAAATCTCGTGGATTCGACTTCAATGCATATCCCCGGATCGTAAATCTTGTTTCTATTTCCGGAAGGAGAAGAAACATCATGATCGGATCCAAGATCATTAGAAGGATTGAAGTCAAAATCCATATGAAGGGTGGGATAGGTGGGCAAAATATTAGGCACATCCACGGGGATGTCTTCCACCACATCAATGGTTGAATCTCCCGAATCGGGATAATCAACATGAAATGAATCGAACTCGGGAAGGGAAGTAGAATTATTGTCATCTTCCGAGTCGAAATCATCACTCTCAATACCCGGTGGTATTGAGTCATCCGGACCGGAAAATATATCGATCTCTTCCCTAAGAGAGTCACTATCCTCAAGGGGGATAGGAAATGTAGGAAGAGACTCGATGATAGTATTAGAATTGTCTTGAAAAGCTTTCGGTGGTCAAGGAGAAGAGGTATCGTAAAGCAAACTCTCCAAAAACAAAATATCACCCTCTAGATCAAGGTTGATATTATCAATTCCTGGTGGAATTGATTAGAGACGGGTAAGTTCACCGGCGAACTCATCGAGAAGAAAATCAATCTTGGGAGGGGAAGCCATCAAGGTATCATGATTGACTAATGATTCAAGAAGATAAGACTCAACATCAAAACGAACATCTTTCGGCGTAGAATCGAGGTATTCATTATGAATCGGATTAAACTCACTAGAAATGATTTCCTTGTCAATATTAAAAAGAGGGTTCGAATAAGTTTTAAAACTCATTTCGTGAATAACCTCCTCATGACTTGACTCGTCATCACTAGAGGTAGAATCGTCGAAGAGAGGATTGGAAAACGTTGAAAATTTTTTCGTTTAAGAATCATCACAATCGGGCACATCACACTCACATTCGATATTGGAGAAATCCTCGGACTCACTTGGGGTTGGGACAAGGTTCTCAACACTAGACTTTATGAATTCATCCGATTTCGTTTCTGGAATAGTGTCAAGATGCTCATCCTCCATTATGAGAGAGTCAACGGGCTTCTCGGGTGTGATTGCAATAGTATATTCCTCGTCATCATCATCGTCGTAGCAAAAAGAGTTGAAATGTCACAAAGGATAAGTACTAAGATTAGCTACCTGCTTTAGTTGCTGAAGCTTTTTCTTTTTATTAATTTCAATACTCATTTCATTGAAATTTTCCTTAAGCTCATTAATCTTAATCTCAATATCAATTCTCCCACTACGATAATCCTTTTCATTAATTAAAGTTTTCATTTCATCTAAATACTGTTGCTTCAGATCCTCCATATCTTGGATACTCATCTCTTGAGGAGGTTGATGAATGACGGGAAACTGCGGGGGTTCAATTTGGTCAAAACCGGAATAATTAGAATCATAACACGGATTAGGTTCGTAATAATTCATCGGTTGACATTGAAAAGTCATATGAGGACCCCCGCAGTTTTCACAACAAAGATATTGTTGTGGAAAAGTTGGTGAAGTTTGTGGAAAAGTATCAAAGTTTTGATTGAAACACGGGTCCGGATTGTAGACAAACGGGACCTGAGGCGGACAATCGTAACCATAGTGAGCATCGTTCCCACATAACTCACAAAAATACGTATCGTACTGGGGTTGTGGAGGGTGGTAAGAAAAATCGGGAGGATTATCGAAAGAATTCGGATTTGAATCATAAATGAATGAATTTCCGTCTCTTGAGTTGCAAAACAAACAAAATCCACCCTTTAACGGGCCTTCACACCCGCAACAAGTGACTGGCTTTCCATCTCCATAAGTGCAATTTAAACAAATTCCGTTAATAAGATTAACACCACACTGCTGGCACGTACATGGATAACAATAAAAGCCAATACACGGTTGTCCACACCCCATACACTCGCCTTGTTCGAATGACGTCATTAGAATTAAACAAATTAGAGGATAAGAGAAAGAATTAAACGGAGTTTGAGGTTACGGAGAATATTTTTGGATTTTCGAGTTTTTTAAGCAACATATTTTATTAACGGACAAAATGAGATTGAATAACTTAAACCGATAATCAACTTGCTTCACGGTAGCTCTCTAAAAGAAAAACGCACAAAGGAGCGGAGGAGCGAGAAAGCGCGAAGCTATTAAAAACCTTCTCCTTTCGGGTCGTAGTTCCTCGGAACAACCCTCCTTATACCCCTCTTAGAGTTTGTTAAACTTCTAAAGGTGAGCCGTACTTGACAAGTGACACAAAGGCAAGTTTTAAATCTTTTAATTGGGAACTTATTTGGTGTTGTTGATTACTTGATATTCACAAAATTTTGAAAAAAAAATATTTTTGGATTTTTTTTAAAATATTCACAAAATCAAACACTAATCTTCAAACGGAACACGAAAATCGCACACACCTCCCCGGCAACGGCGCCAAAATTTGATAACCAAAGATTTATCCTTTAGTATATATAAATAATATATATAAATAAGGAAAATCAATAATTATAATTCAATTATAGTACGATAAGTATTCCGAAAGACTCAAAGAAATTGCTTTTGACCAAAGCAAAATAAAAAATCCCCCGGGTCGTTCTCCCAACGAGGTGTGAATTGAAAATCGAGAACGTTTGTGATCGCACGTTTGAATGGTTAAAGATTTTTGGAGTTGGTTTTCTAATTTCTACAATTAAAATGCAAAAACGATTAAAGAAAACCTAAAAGGGATTTAAACCTAAAAACGAGAACGGGATTCGAAACCCGTTCTTTAAAAAACCAAAATGAGGAATTTTAACTCTACGGATGCAAAATTAATTTTCCTAAGTGCAAAATGATAAAAGAAAATTTTTTAAAAAAGAATTATATTTTTTTTTGACTTTTTTATAATTTATTATGAATTAAAAACTGTTTTGAAAAGAAAAATTGATTAAAAATAGTAAATGATTTTGGAAAATTCTAAAAAAATACAAAAAAGTAGCTAAAAGTATGCTTGATTTAATAAAAATAAAACAAAGTTCCCAGCTTATCCCAATAAGCTGAAATAAGCAGAAAATGGCTTATGGGCTATTTGGGCTAAATAAGGTTAAAAGGAAAATGTGTGCAAAGATAGGCAGAAAAGACCCAATGGCGCTTTTGGTAGTAGAGAGTGTGTGTGGGACGTTTGTGTTAAAGGAGGAGGTCCAGGGTTCGAATCCTTGGCCTCCCTTTTTATGAAAACTTTTTTTTTTAACTTTTAAATTACACAAAAATAAGCAACTTTAAAAAAGATAACTTTTTTGAAACTCAAAAATAAGCTGGAAAATAAGCAACTAAGGGTGACAGATTTGAATTTTTACACTAAAGGCCAAATGGCTTAACTGTTTTGCTATTTTAAGCTCAAATAAGCAACCAAAGAAGAAAATAAGCTAAACATCTAAAGTCCTAACCCTAATAAGCACTAATGACTAAAACAAGCAAAGATAATAAGCTAAAACTAAGCTTATATGACAGATACACTTACAAGCTTTTAAAACTTAATATTCTAAACTAAAAGGACAAATAAGCTAGTGAAAAAGCAAACTAAGCTAAAACAAATAAGTAACTATATCTAATAAGCAAGTATGAACAAAAATAAGCAAATGAGAACAAGCAGATAAGCTAAAAAGATCAAATAAGCAATGTAGCTAAAACAGGCAGTCAAACAGCCCAAAGGACCACTTTTGGGCATATTTTTAAGCACCAAGATGGATCCTTATGGGAAAGTGGGCTATAAGCTCTTAAAGCTTGTCCAAAGGGCTTTTAAAATCAGTAAAGAAAACAAAGTTTGAAAAACAAATAAGCCACTAAAAGGGCTTATGAAAAGTGCAGGTCAGACAGCAAGCTTGGTTTATGGTTTTCTTTGAAAAACAAATGGGCTTATGCAGGCACAAAATAAGCTAGAAAAATAAGCTGAAAATTAAAAGATAAGTTAAAACAGATAAAGCTTGACACTAAAGGAGCTTATGCTCTTAAATTAAGCAGCTAAAAACAACTATGACTTATCTAAATTTTAAAATAAAAAAATGACTTTTTAAAGCAAAAATGCTTGACAGATTCTAGACAAAACAAAAGGAAGACTTAAAAGACACTTAGCTACTCTACTTTGACACTAAAAAGGACAACAAAGCAAGACTCAAAAGCTGGTTTAAGAATCCTTAACCAAATAAGCACTTATAAATTGTTTGTCACCACAGTTTAAAAGACACTTATAGGAAAAACTCAAAAACAATCATTTAGAACTAAAAACCTTTGAAAACAGATTAAAAATAACTAAAAAAGGTTGTACAAGATTTCTAAGAGACCCAAAGTGTTTTTCACACAAATTGACCCGTTTGACCCCTTATGCCAAACACCCTTTTAACTTTTCAAAGTGAATCTTTAAACTGATTTGCAAGGATTTAAGCTAAGAACTTTAAAGATAAATAACAAGCAAGTAAAGTTGAGCAAAAAGAAACAACAAATAAGCAGTAATATAAGCAGATAAGAAATAAGCAGATAAAGGGGGCAAATAAGGCAGATTTAACATAAAAACTTAAACAAAGGACAATTAAGCATTAAACAAGCATAAATAGCAACAAATAACAGCAATAAGCAATAAAAAGTCAGAATAAGCAGAAAATAAGCAAATGAATAGTAAAATGCAAAAATTGAAAAAAGTAAACTCACAATTGTCCTTAGCTTTTGGAAAGAGTATAAGCTCTCAACAGCTTATGAACCAATCCTATAGCTTTCCAAGAAGCACTAAACCCATGGTCATCCAAGATTTACCATGCTTCTTGATTTTCTTGAACAGATTTTTAGATTTTTTTGGATTTTTGATATTTTTTTTGGACATAAAATGAAATAAGCTTTCAAATAGGCTTTTAATGTCTTAAAAGCTTATAATAGAGCTTAACAAACAGTATTTAAAAATAAGTAATTTAAATGACAATATTTAAAGTAAAACTGTATATTGCATAAAATTAAATGACAAGTAATTTAGAGACAGAAATTTAAATGACAATATAAAAAAAACAGTATTAAAAATGGTACAAATTATTGTTTACAAGCTTTTGACTTAAACAAAATTCGACAAAAGAAAAATAAGCTAACTAGCCCTATATATACTAAGAACTCTTCAAGTCTTGGTCCTCTTGTGTTTCTTCAGTGAGGACTTGTGTTCAAGAGGCCATGTGTGGTGGGGTTGAGAGGGATGGTAAAGTTTTTGGACTTGGGTGAACAGTAAACGAGGGTGAAAGAGATGGTTGAATAGTGACTGGGGAATTTGGGCGGGAAGGGGTTATACTCTGTTTTTAACTTGGGTGCAGGGTAATAGTTTAGGGAAATGGCAAATGTGGTCCCCCAAGTTGTATAGGTTGATTGCCAGAAAGGTCCATGTGGTGTAATTGTTTG
>BQNB010061461.1:0-36484 GCA_026074375.1 Tanacetum coccineum | reverse complement strand
CATTTATGCACATATAACCCTCGACCTTTTTGAAGGCTGCAACATCGGTTGTGAGCCGGCAAGATGCAACAAACTTTTATCAGTCTTGAATTTTTATTCTTACTATGGCCTTTCTTTAGAAGACTACCACATCGGTTGTGAACCGGCAAGAGGTATTAAACTTTTATCAGCCCACAGCTTTTATTATAATATATTTTTGTTTTTTATAGAAAAGATTTCTTTTTGAAAAAATCAAGTATAAGTTTGAACTAAGACTAAATTTTTTGCTATATACTACATAAAAATTGTTGATTTAAGTTTAATCTCAAAAAATAGCACGTATTATTAATCTGGTTAAGAGCTTATGGGAGAAAAAGCCACGAATTACATACATGAGCTCTTAAGATTTCCAACTAATCCTTGTTTAGCATCCCACTCATACTTAACTCTATCATTTTTTGTTCTTCGCGAATTTCCGTGAACGCTTAGCTTAAACGTTAAGGAACAAGCTAGAGCTCAACACGCTCGATCGGGTCAAAATTTATTCTTATTCTACCCAGTAGGAAAGTCAAAATTGTGACAAAACATTTATTTTATTTTTAAAATTTTTAAAAATTTTCTTTTTTTTAAATTTTGGCAGGAAAACGGGGTACGTGAGAACAACGGGCAAAGGTAGGTAAGATTATATCGAAGATATACTGCCCCATACTAAAATTAAACATTGTCCTCAATGTTTCCTAGCCTTAAGTCTTAAAACCCCATACTAGAACTCAAAAAGTCGAATGCATAATCTAAGCATGAAGAAAGTATCAAACAAAAATCTTAAGCCGTTTATCAAGTGTGCTAAAAGATAAATGTTAGTCGATAATAATCTTAGGATATCGGATTTCCCCAAACTAATGGCAAGCAAAGGCTAGGAAGCTCAAGTGGACCGAGACAAAACACCGAACACGAGAGTCTTCAGAAAATTTTAGATGAATCCTGCAAACAATCACAAGCACAAACAACAAGAATCGGAAGAGTACAAGCCTCCTCACATCACAATAGAAATAAGAAAGAAGATAAAAGGATAAGCATGGGGTGCCTCCCACGAAGCGCTTTGTTTTTGGTAACCGAGTCACATAGCTTGACTCGATCCCCGAATTCATTCGTCCTTGGAGAAAGTGTGGAGATCCTGGACTACCTTGGGTGGTAAGTCCCCTCCGAAGTAATGCTTCACACGATGACCATTCACCTTAAAGTTTGGACCATCGGGTTGAGATAACTCAATGGTTCCGTATGGAAAAACTTTGGTGATGGTGAAAGGTCCTGACCAACGAGTTTTAAGCTTTCCCGAGAATATCTTAAGACGAGAATTGAAGAGTAAAACTCGATCACCAACATTGAAAATGCGGTTTTTGATCTTTGAGTCGTGAAGCTTCTTCGTCCTCTCTTTATATATCAAAGAATTCTCGTAAGCTTGATCACGAAGCTCATTAAGTTCATTAAGTTGAAGCTTCCGGTGATCACCCGCGGTTTTAAGATCGAAGTTAGCATGTTTCAAAGCCCAATATTCTTTTATCTCTAACATCAATCGGTAAATGGCAAGACTTTCCATAAACAAGCTTGTAAGGTGTACAACCAATTAGTGTCTTAAAAGCAGTACGAAATGCCTATAAAGCTTCATCTAATTTGTCAGACCATGAGGCACGGTTTTCTTCAACCGTCCTTTCTAGAATACGTTTCAAACCGCGATTGGACACCTCCACTTGACCGCTCATTTGAGGGTGATAAGCGGTAGCTAGACGATGTGTAACCCCATACTTAGACATTACTTTAGCAAATTGATCGTTACAAAAATAGGTCCTACGATCGCTTATAATAGCTCTAAGTTTTTTCCAAATCGGAAAAAGAGAAGATTTCAAACAACTTCACTACAACTCTAGCATCATTTGTGGGGAGCGCCTTTGCTTCAACCCATTTCGAAAGATAATCAACGGCTACGAGGATGTATTTATTTCCTCT
The DNA here is from genome assembly GCA_026074375.1 of Tanacetum coccineum. Lineage (NCBI taxonomy): Eukaryota > Viridiplantae > Streptophyta > Magnoliopsida > Asterales > Asteraceae > Tanacetum > Tanacetum coccineum. The sequence goes on along the minus strand of BQNB010061461.1, from coordinate 34,501 downwards.
TGAAGACGGAAATGGTCCCATAAAATCAATACCCCATACATCGAAGATTTTACAAACTTGGATAGCGTTTTGAGGCATCTCATCTCGTTGTGAAATTTTTCCTTGTCTTTGACATGTATCACAAGATTTGTTTCATAGTAATGGGAATCTCGATATAGTGTAGGCAAAAGTATCCGGCATCAAATTTTTTTTTTTTTTTTTTTTTTTAATACTTTTCGAGCTGAGATTGCACTATGATGGCCCCCGGTGGGTCCTTCATGACAAGCTTTGAGAATATCAATAGCTTCTTGCCCATGCACACACCGTCGAATAATTTGATCCGCACAAGTACGAAAAAGATAGGGATCGTCCCAGAAATAATGTTTAACATCCTTAAAAAACTTCCTCTTTTGTTGAGTTGACATTCCTTTGATGATAAAATTCCCCGCATGGTAGTTTGCATAGTCCGCAAACCATGGGGTACTTTCACTAGAAATAACTCCAAGAGTTTCTAAAGGAAAATGTTCATTTATGTCCTTGTTTTCTAACATATCCTTATCGAAGGATTCCTCAGTCTAGATAAATGGTCGCGCAAGGTCTCACTAAATCCTTTTTTATCACGATGGTGATATCAAATTCTTGTGTAGGAGAAGAACCTACCCGGAGCAACCTCTGGCTATAGCCGTCTTGTGTTTGTTCATAAGGTATTTCAAAGCTGAATGGTCCGTTTACACAATGCTTTTAGATAAGACAAGATATGGCCAAAACTTTTCAAAAGCATACACCACGGCAAGCATTTCTTTTTCCGTTGTGGTGTAATGAATTTGAGCTTCGGTCATCGTCTTACTAGCATAATGAATTGGTTGAAAATGCTTTGTCTTTCGTTGTCCAAGAACCGCACCAATCGCAAAATCGCTCGCATCACACATAAGTTCGAAAGGTAGGTTCCAATCTGGGACAACTAAGATTGGGGCTTCGGTAAGCTTCTTTTTAAGAGTTTGAAAGCCTCATACAATCCTTTTAAACACAACGTGTTTTACCTTCCAAGAAGGTGAGATCATTTAGTCAAGCAATCTTAGAAAAGTCTAGGAAGAGCGCGCTAGCGGCGTAAAAACCTGCATGACCTAAGAAACTCCTAACACCTTTTACAGTAGTCGGGTGAGGGAGCTTAGCGATAACATCGACTTTAGCACGATCGACCTCAATTCCCGACTTTGAAATTTTATGCCCTAACACAATTCCTTCTCTACACATAAAGTGGCACTTCTCCCAATTAAGAACTAAATTCGTGTCTTCACACCGTTTTAGCATCTTTTCTAAATTGGAGAGGCACGAATCAAAACTATCCCCAAAAACTGAGAAGTCATCCATAAACACTTCCATTGTCTTCTCAATCATATCATGAAAAATCGCCATCATACATCGTTGAAAGGTTCCGGGTGCATTACACAAACCGAATGGCATACGACGATACGCGAAAGTTCCATACGGGCACGTGAATCTATAGTTTTCTCTTGGTCTTGGGGATCTATTGGTATTTGGAAATACCCTGAAAATCCATCTAGAAAACAATAAAATTCATTCCCAGCTAATCTTTCTATCATCTGATCCATAAACGGTAATGGAAAATGATCTTTTCGAGTCGCTTCATTTAATTTCCTATAGTCGATACAAACTCTCCACCCGGTAACTAAACGTGTTGAAATTAATTCATTCTCTTCATTAGCAACAACGGTTATTTCACCTTTCTTGGGAACACAATGCACTGGACTAATACAATTGTGACTTGTCGGAGATCGGTAAATTCATATTCCGGCATTCAAGAAGGTATAGGACCTTCCTTGTTTGATTACCATATCAATGAATTGTTTGGTGAACCCGTCTTTGAATTGAACCGTAGGTTTTGTAACATCTTCCACAAGATTTTATTGTGTGTGACAAAAATGAGTCGATACCTTGTGATGTCAGTGAATTTTCCAAGCAATGGCCCTTTTATGAGTTTTAGCACTTTTCAAAGAGCATCTTTTGTTCGATCATTTTTTAAATCTTTGCAATAATCCACTGGTAACTGTCGTTTCTTCCAAGAAGCATATTCCTAAATGGGACGGTAAATCTTTTAACCACATTTTTCGGAGGCTCAGCAATTGAAGATTTTGCCTTCTTCACTTTCACTTTGTTTAAGGTCCTTCGAGGAAGTTGAAACTGGGTACATTATTTAAACAATTTTTCGAATTAAACAAATATCGTCCTCCGATTGCTAATTGGCATGATCCTGTTCCGGTGAAATAGAATCATCCTTAAGATAGCTTTGATTTCTTCCCAAAATAAATTTGGAAGTAAAACTGCTCAAACGTCGGGGTATGGATTGCCAACCCGAAGAATAGGAAATCATAGAAATTCCGAAGCTTATTCTTCAAAACTGCAATCATTGATGTCAATTGTTTTACTGACTTTCATTTGTAGAGAATATCTCGTGGTTTGATCTAGATTAAAAGTGGACGGCTTCGTTAACAACGCCGAAGGGTTATATCTCATCCATAAAAATCAAATTAAAGCAGAATCATTCCTCAAAAAGGATCTCCCAGCGTTTGAGAGAGTACATTCGAGATCGGCTTTGAAATCGACAACAACAAAGTCGGCAGGGAAATGAAATTTCCCAACTTTGAAAAAAACATCTTTCGGCGAGTCCTTTAGGTATTCATGTAATCAGATCGGTGAAAAGAAAGATCCGCTAACTCTAAATCATCCCAGTTGGTGTAAGTTCCGGCAGAGAAAGCTTTTTCCAAATGGAAAGAGGCATAAGATTTATGCTTGTGCCAAGATCGGCCAAGGCGTGGCATACATCCATCCCTGGGAAATTACATGGAATAAGAAATTTGCCAGGATCTCTAAGCTTTTCGGGAAGCTTTTTGAGAAGCATCGCCGAGCAATTCTCGTTCAACGGTATCTTAGCTAACTCAAGCACTTTCCATATTCAAGAGATCAAGCTTTTAATATCGATAAGGAGCAACTCTTGCATCAAAGTAAACATGCCGCGAACTAATGTCGAAGCGCAAAATCTTGAAAGATTTTGAAGATCTTCTCCATTTGATCGAAGACCCTAAATCAACGGGACTTTTGATCATCACGTCGTGAAGGATATGGTGAATTTTGGTTTAGTTAACTCTTCGAATCTTAGATCCAGAATGGAGTGTTTAGGCAAAAGTCTTCGGAATATCAGGTTCCAGAATGAAATGGGGATAACCGGATGGTGGGATATGAGCGTGGTAACTTGTCCTTGGAAATTTATGTTTAGCTCTTTATCCGTTGTACCTCCATCGTTCTCGTCCACAACACTTTAGGAGAAGGATTATTAGGAATCGAGGGTCCCTCGTAACAACACCATTCGACGTAGTGATCGTTCCATCTCAGCCCTTACGGGTTTGGGAATTGTGTTACTTGGAAGAGTACCCGATTTGAGGCTTGGTTTGAAATATCCACAAATCATGTTTGCAAATATTTTGAAAAGTGGTTGTGTTATTGATTCATGCATGACGGCTTGTTGAGATTTTATCGGTTTGGAAATTCATTCTTTAAGGTCTCCTTCAAAGAATTGATTTAATATTTTTTTGTCATGTTCCTTAACATCTGATCATTATTCATCTTGTAACTTGAAAAACATTGTGAAATCTCTTGTTGAAACTGATTATAGCACTTGAAAGGTTGGTTTTGAAATCCTATGTTTTGAAAATTTAGAGCATGATTATTTTGATTTTGAAAACCGTGATTTCCATGAAAATTATTTCCTCGATTAAAATTATTTCCTTGAACTTGATTCTGATTATACCTATTTTGTCCATTGTTTTGCGCCGAGCCAAACCTCTGGTGGTGGCCTAATTGATTACTAACAACAAAAACTACACGGTTTGGAGGTTAACTTGATGTAAGTTCCTTATAGTCGCGACAAACACTAGCCTGTTTTTATCCGTAGCCGGACGATTTATGACTAAGATGGGCACCACCACAAGTAACCTAAGATTCCTCCAACCGCGATAACCGAAAGCAGAGGAATAACAACTTTCTTAGAAACAATCTCAGACAAAGGTCGAAAGTTGATCCGCAAGCTTATCAATTCTCTTCAACGTATTTACAAGAAGTAGCATTCAATCCTAGAAGCATTGATCTATATACGTGAATAACGAACTTTATAACTTATTCTCAATTCTGTTTAAACACTCTAGTCCGTTAACTCAAAGATTTCCACGCGCATTTAAGGAGGCCTGCTTATACCCATAATCTCGTTTAGAACCATTATAAAAGGTATCAACTTTGAGGTTAACTCCGTAAATCGTGATGGGGACAATGCTCTAAAGCAACTCTTAAATCGTTCCCACGCTTCACTAAAAGTCTCCTCGAATTTTTGTGTAAATCGATAAATTTCATTCTTTAAGTGAGTAGTTTTCGAAGGAGGGAAAAATTGATTAACGAACTTGGTAACGAGATCCTCCCAAGTCAAGATTGAATTTGGTGGTTCTTTCTCGTACCAAGTTTTAGCGGCTCCCTCGAGCGAATATGAAACATCATAAGCTTAAACACATCGTTAGCACATCCTAAATCGTAAAGTTGAGTAATCCTATTGAAACTATTAATTAGAGTCATGAGGATTCTCACTCTTACGACCGTAAATGGTTGCTTAAATCCAAACTGAAGCAAATTCGTCCTTAATCTTAAATGAATCCGCATTATTTATGGTAAAACGAAGCTTCTCCGTAACCCTTCCGTGGTGCCGGAGTTAGCTCTTCCATGGTACGTTTTGCCATTGGTGTAACAATAGTTCGAATCTCGGGTTTGACTATGTTAGAAACTTGTCTTTTCCGACGTCTTGAAATTGTGATGTTTGAATTATTAGGATAATTAGAACGTCTAGTGCGCATGCACTAAATAAAATAAAAATAAAAATAAAAAAATATTTTTGGTTTTTTTTTTTCAAAAGTTTTTTCACAATCTAATTTTAACGGACAGTGAGAAAGACAACTTGAACCAAATAATCAAACGTACTACCACGTAGCCTAAACAATTACTTTTACGGTGAGCCGTATCTCGAAGTAGACACAAATGGTAAAATTTTAAATCTTTAATTCGAGTTGGAACTTATTATGGAGATAATAACCTTCAATTGAAGGTATTATTTGTTTGGTGTACTTTACAATCTTTTGGTTATTTTAAATTCAACAAATTAACAGAGAAAAATATGAAAGAGCAAATATTTATATATATTTAATTTAAAACTTCTACTTTAACTAAAATGAAAGAAAAATATTATTTTTACTTTATATATTATAAATATATATTAAGAATATATAATATACTATATATATATATATATAGTAAATAATATTTATTATTATTTTTTAAACAGCGTAACTTCGAAAACTAAAGGTTCTTCAAATCACGATCGACAAACTTCAAACGAAAGAATCTAATCACAGATCCCCGGGCTGCGGCGCCAAAATTGATTCTCAGTAAAAAATAAATACAAATAGATATAGATATGAAATGTACCAAACTACCCTTGAGGACAAAGGCAGAAAGCGGAAAATCCTTCACACATCACACACAGAAACACACAACCCACACACTCACACAACTCACACACACATATAAAATATATAAATATTATTATATATATATATATAGTATATATATATATATATTATAATACGTATATTAACCGGGAAGTATGATTCCCGGGTCGTTATTCCTCCCATAGCGATTTGTGAAATTAAGACTACTTGTTGTTCGGGGGAAGGATTAGAACTATGGATTAGACTATAGAACAAAGATTGATTATGATTATCTATTTTTCTCAAATTAATAAACAATTAAAATAACAAAACAAAAGATAAAATTAATCATGAAAACAAATAACGTGAAATTAAACTTACTAAAAAATGCAAAACGAGGAACCCTAAAAACGACAGTTAAAGAATCCTAAATTTCCAAAATTAGTCCCTAAGAGAAAATTTTTATCGTTCTAAATAGACTCTAATTGACTAAAAAGTAAGTTTAAAGAAAACTAGAACAAAAACGGAATTAAAATGAGCTTAGAAACACGAAAAATGTAAACGGGAACGAATCCTGTTTTTAAAAAATGAAATTTTGCAATTTTAACCCTATGGAAGTAAAACTAATTTTCCTAGAAACTTTATGATAAAAGAAAATTTTCTAAAAAAGAATTATATTTTTTTTTGATTATTTTTCTATTTTTTTATGATTTTTTTAAAGTTTTTAATAAAATTAAATGTTTAAAAATACTAAACTAATTATAAAAATTCTAAAAAAATACAAAAAATAGCTTGAACTAAAAGAGACACAGGAAAAATAAGCTTGATTACACAGCTTATCGAATAAGAGCTGTATAAATAAGCTTAAAAAACAGCTTAATAAGCTAAAAGGATTAGACGTGTAATAAATTTTAAACTACGTAAAACTATAACGAAAAAGACCCCAGGGCGCGATGGTAGTGAGGTGTGTGTTGTGTGCTATAAAAGGGTTGAGGGTGTTGAGGTCGAGGGTTCGAGTCTTGCTCACCCTCGATTTCCACCTTCCCTTTTTTTTATTTTTTTGGAAAACTTATAAAAGCAAAGTTATTAAGCACCTAAAAATAAGTAATTTTTATAAAAGAAACTATTTTTGAAACTTAAAAGAATAAGCTGGAAAAACAGCTTAAAAGACAGAAAAAATGTAAAAACTTTCTTTTTTAGCGCTTTTATATGAAACTTAAGAACTGACATCATGAAATAAGCAAACCTAAGGCTAATATGCTACTCTTACACAACTAACCTAATAAGCTAACCCTAATTTGAAACAAAACAAGCAAAGAATACAAAAATAATAAGCTGAAAAATACACAATAAGCTCTTTTGAAAACTTAGAAACCAAACAGTCCCTAAGGCAGACTTTGAGCTTAATTTTAAGCAACCAAATGAGCTTTTCATGAAATGAAACTTGGTTTTTCTAAAAAACTAGCTTAAAGACTACTTGAAAAAGCTTTTTAAAACTATTTTTGTAAACTAGAGCTCATTGAAAAAGAAGACTAAAAACAGACAGTTCAGACAGCTTATGCTATGAGAAGACACAAGCTCTAATTTGAGCTAAAAAACAAATGGACTAAAGAGCTTAAAATTGAAAACTGATTTAAAACAGATAATCTATAACCTAAAACCTAATTGTATGCTGAAAATCAGAATCTAAAATCTACCTTATCTTGCTGAAATTTGATGAATAAAAAGGTTGTTTGTAGTCTAAAACTGTTGATGCACTTGACCTGCTAATGAACTAAATCTAAAACCCTATCAATGCAGGTCCATGAAGATATATTTCGTAACACTCTGTAAGAGCAACAAGTCGAATGTAAATTAAGTAAATGCAAAAGCTAGAACTGATCTAAGCTAATAATGCAAATTCTAATTAACAGGTTTGAACTAATAAGCTATTTATAAAAACAGCTTAAACAATCCTAAATTTGAGTTTTAATACCAACACAAAAGACTAAGAAGCTATAAACAGCACTAACCTATGGTTAGTACTGCTGACGCGTGCTCAAACACGTCCACCTTTAGACTATATCCATCTCCATTTTACTATATGAAATAAATATTTAAGCTAAATCCTAATTACCAGATAACTAGTATCTTAAGACAACTATGATAAGCAAATAACAAAGAGCAAATAAGCCAGAACTAATAAGCTACTAACTAAGCTACTTATTTTTTGGTTTTTTTAATGATTTGTGATAGATTATGAAGAAAACTAAGATCTAAGCATTACAATTATGAAAACTAATAAGCAACAACATTCATAAGCCATAATAAAAGTCAGGTTTAACTACTAATAAGCAAACTAATAAGCATAATAAGCAGAATTAAGCTAGAAAATTAAGACAGTAAAACTAAATGAAAACTTACAAGAGACTTAGCTAAACAAAGGCATCAAAGGCTCTAATGAGCTGTCTACAAGCTCTGACTTATTAAGAATAAGCCAGTAAAAGTCCTTAATGATCATCTCCATGATAGCTCATCTTCCAAAAACCAAAATCCAATTAGCAAAGGTAATTTAACCTGATCTTTATAGTTTAGTAATTAAATGCTAATTATGATCTTAATTTGAGCTTAGAGACTCAAAGAGCTTAAGATGAGCTTGTAAGGAGCTTATGTAACATTAAAAGCTTATTAAACAAAGTTTTAAGTAAATTTGAAAAAGCAAATACGAATTCTATTAATGAAAAAGTTGAGTACAATTCTGAAAAAGGAAATTAAAATTTAAGCAAACATTAACTAAAAAACATTTTAAATTAAAATTACAAAAGCTTAATTTTAATAAGCTAATTTAATAAACTACTGGCTCACCTTATTTTATCGAGTGAGTTCGCTCTGCCTATGTATTTATACTGCCCTCGGAGAAGCCTTCTATGCCCTGATCTGTTTAGACGCTCCCAATCAATTCCCTCTCCCTTTATTATCACAATCATTGCTCTCTAATCTTGGCCCTTGGATCATTAAGTGAGCACACGGATTGCCAGCGTGGCAATCCGTGTGTTAGGGTACTTGTGCTTCTTCTACACATATTTTAGTGCAAAACCCACTTGATTGGTGTGTTTTCTCCTTTGCCCGCGTGGCATTCCCTTTTGGGTTTCCACCAATGAGAGCATCATGTGACGTTTTCTTTTGCCTAATTTTACCTTTTCCAGTAATTTTACCTCCTTTAGGACTTCCTGCAAATGCAACAAATCCACCATCAATGTCTTGATAATCTGTAAGGTAGAACTTGTTCCTAGTCATATGCCTAGAGCATCCACTATCAAAAATCCCTTGATCCTGTAAAGAATATTGTGGATTACCCTGCACTCAAAATAAGAGAATTAGTTTCTCTTGGAGACCTAAGCCATCACTGACTTGAGTCTGCCTTGAGGATCAACATAGTCAAATCTTTAGGCATGTATGATCCACTATCTTTGGAGATATGGTCAATTACTTTTCCTGTTGGTCTCCAAATCCAGCATGCTGAGGACTTAACAACATTTTCCCTTTTTCCCTCAGCAGTACTAACTACTACTTCTGTCCCAGCAGTAGTTACATTATTAACCTTAGCAGTATAAACTTTTTTATTAAAATTATTGGCTTTAGCTGCTGATTATTGGTTAAAAGGCCTTCTCAATGGTGAATGTACTTTAAAATAAGAGTATTTTGTAGGTGATGCGGCATTTACTTCTTGTTTAAGTGCAACAGTATTAACATGCCTAGCAGTACTAATTGATGCTGCTGCTCTTGGAGAGCTTTGCTTAGCAGCATTAACTGGCACTAGTCCAGACTCTGTTGTAACTGTTGTTGGAACAAAATTTCTTTTAGGATGTGGGTGAGTCAATTTGTTTTGGTGATTCACCCTCTGAGCATTGTTCCATACTGGTCTAACTTCCATTTGACCAGTAACCCTTCCCATATTATTCAACACATATTTTCCAACCATTTTATTCTCATAAAAGTTACAGTCCTTGATTAAATGGTTAAGACTTCCACATACAAAACAAGATTTCTTATTAAACTCAAAACCATCCTCTAGTTTCTGAGTCATTATTCCATTCCAATTTCTTTTATCAACCTTAGGACTCTGACTTTTCCTAAGGTTTTTAGCTTGCCTATATGTGTGTTGTTCAATAACAGATTTCCTAATATTTTCATCTGATTTAACAAAATTAATTTTAGCATAACTAGGTTTATTCTGTTCAAATGAAGGTCTAATCACACAATCATCATCACTATCAGACTCCCACTCTTCAATGATAGGAGCACTATGCCTAACATCTTTAGGTTGTTCCAAACTATCCTTACTAGACTTAGATGCAGTTGATTCAATTCTAGGCACACTAGAGATAGTTTCACTCACATTAGTCTTATAGACAGAATCATCTAATCTAGCAAAGGATAAGTCAGGTTTTGAGGGCATGTAGTTCCCAGTGTAGGGAGGGGGAACTGCATGATATCCCTCAACCTTCTTAAACCTATCATTTACTTGATTATTTTCCTCTTCAATCTCATTCACACTACTATCAGATGCACTTTCAAACACTTCACTTTTATTCAGATGACAATCATGCAATTCATTTTCATTCATTTGACTGTCAAAACCAACACCAGACTTGTTATTAACACTTATTTGACTGTTTATCAGTTTAGTTAGCTTCATAGATGATGTTTCAAACTTTTCTAATTTTAGTTTTAAATCATCTTTTTCTCTTAAAGCCTCTGCTAACTGATTTTTAAGCTCTGTTATAGAATTATCTCTTACCTTAACATCATATTTCAAAAATGCAATGTCTTCCTCATAAACAGCTTCATTTTTTTGATGAATAACAATTCTAGCTTCTAATGATTCTAAGCCTAATTGATAACCTATAATTTCTAGATTAGATTTTTTAAGAGCATCACGCTGTTGATCATACTGTTTTTGAAGAGTTTCATATGATTTTAAGCAATCTTTAGAGCAAGTATGTACCTCAGAGTTTGAACTTAATGAACTGAACTGGATGAACCTGAAGATAAATGGGCCATTAGAGCAAAGTCTATGGGTCCTTCTTCAGCCTGAAAGCTCCAATCATAACCACCTATCCCATCTTGAACAACCAAGGCATTTGCAGGAGTCTCTACTGGTACAATTCTTCTTGGAACATCTCCATTTCTATTCCCCTGATTCCTTGGTGCCCTGCATTCTCTAGCAAAGTGACCTCTCCTATGACAGTTGTAACATTCAACCTTTGTCTTATCAAAGCCAACAGTTTCTTTGCCATTGAAGTTCAGATTCCTTCTTGTCTTCTTTAAGAATCTCTTCACTCTCATGGTAAGCATGGCCACCTGCCATTTGAGATCCATCTCTTCAAGATCATCAGTATCAATCTGCTCCAGGTCTTCATTGTCCAACTGTTGACTATTAGATTGATTGACAAAGAAGGAAAACATGACATCATCAACATAGGATAAGGAAGAAGCTTGTCCCTGTGAGTTAGCAGTAGAAACTTCATGAGCAATATTAACTGCTTCATTAGTACTGCTAGTGTTTTCTAAAGATACAAAAGCCACATTCTGAGAGTTTGAGCTTGAGCTTGATTGGCTTTTAATCTCAGCTTCATACACCTTCAAGTTGTTGTACAAGTCATTCATGCTCATTGTGTCTAGATCATATTTTTTTCTCATCAAGGCAATATTATTCTAAGCTAATGGTGGACTTCTTAGTAACTTAAGATTTGCATATTCTTGGGAGATAACTTCACCATGAATTTCCAATTGGCTGATGAGTTTCTGAATAACTGTTCATATGTTTTATCCGTCCTTCAAGTCTTGATGCAGTAAAATTCTTATATTGCTGCTTCAGAATGGTTTTCTGCATTTTCTTTGATTCTTTATTGCCTCCAAACCTGGGTTTGATAGCTTCCCATAGGGTCTTTGCATCCTTGATTCCATGAAACATCAATAGGTGCTCATCAAGAATGGCCAACAACAAAGTGCTTTTTGCTTTCAATTCATTCTTTCTTGCTAGCTTTTGTTCAGCAGTTTTGGGAGGAATGGGACCTTCAGTACTAGCTGATGCAATAGCAGGTGCATCACCATTCATAATAACCTCCCAAAGAGCATAATCAGTGTGAGTAAGATATTGCTCCATTCTCATGCTCCATAGATCATAATCTCTAGTTTTGAGTACTGGAAGTTTTAGTGCAGACACTGTTTGGGTAGTTTCTGACTGTGATTCCATCTTCTCTTTGATTATGAGATCTTGTGTAGATATAGTGTTCTTCTTATTCAGAGTTTCTCAACAAGCTCTGATACCACTTATGATTCCCTTCTTGACAAATCGTACTTAGCTTGTTAAAGCTTAGTTATATTGGCTAGATCCAAGACAAATATAGTAGTGGAGATAAGATTAGAGAATATCATAAAACCTATGCGGAAGTAGTTGCAAATTACTAAGAATAACAATGACAACAGTAAAACAAAAACTTTACTAAACTTTCAATATATTGAATGTACTATTTTGAATTCAAAATACTCATGACACCCGCTCCCCCCTCCCTTCCCATGATTGCTATGCAATCTATGGAATACTAATATGAAAAATAATGTGAACCCCCCCCACTGATATCTAGATCTCACGGGCCTCCCCCTAGGGTTCCTTTTATACCACCAACGGAAACCCTAATGGGCTTATAAAATCGTCCGTAACCCCCGTGATCAATGCCATATTTATTCATAATATACTCAATTGCCATATCACTAGCCAGTAGCTAACTATTCCCCCTTCTATTACCAACAATACTAACTAAATAACCTAACCAGTACTAATTAACACTGGCCCCGAGTCTTAACACTTTATACTTGGCAGTACTACACTATTACATCCTAGCCCCCCCCAGTAACTAATGACTCTAAACTATTTCTTTCCCTAATCTTCAGACCATCCAATAGTGTTCTTCATTCAACATATTAACTTGAGACACCTTTATTCCTAACAAACCCTGGAGGTTGACAGACATAAACTTCCTCTTCAATCATGCCATACGTAAATGCACTCTTCACATCCATCTGGTATACTACAAAGTCTTTGAATAAGGCATAGGCTAAGAACAGCCTAATTGCTTCAATCCCTACCCGCATAACCAGTGCCACAAAAACCTTAATCATAAAATCTATCCCCTCTTCTTGAGTGTAACCCTGTGCAACCAGCCTTGCCTTGTTTCTAATTACAATACCTCTTTCATCTTTCTTGTTCCTATACACCCATTTAGTACCAATGGCTCTTTTTCCATGTGGTAAATCCATCAAGGTCCAAACCTGTTGTAACTTAAACTATAGAAGCTCTTCTTGCATAACTCCCTCTATTCTAGCCTTACGATCTTTTACTGCTTGGATTACCCTTTTTAGGCTCCTCTCCCCCGCCTGTTTCAAGGAAATAAGCAAACAGACAAGTATGAAGGTATTCATGAGTTTTCCCTCCATAGACAACACTAATAAATCCTTGTTCATTTGTAGTCTTTGTCATTCTCCTTGTCAGTACACCAGACTATATATCACCAATCACATGATCAAGTGAATGATCTTTATGGATTCTTGTATTTGGAGTAGAAGGAACTGGATATGTGGTAGTAATGTTGCTCATATCCACTTCTGTTTCATCACCAAAGAAATCAGCATGTGCGGATGTACCATTATCTTCTAAAGAAAACATGTCTGGTTTAGTATTAATACTTGACTCAGCAGTATTAACACCTTGAGTACTTTTTCAGGCTTCTCTTGATCAGCAATTCCACTTTCTTTACATACACATTTATTATCATTCTTTTTAGCATCACTAGAAGGTTTTGGGTCATAATTACTAGCATTCTTTAAAGAAGAATCAAATAGTGAACCATCTTTCCACAGTGGCATCAAAATGTAGTCTTGGCTAGATCCTGTCTCCTTGCTAAAATGACCTGCAACCATTACTGTCTTCTTGTATCCTACAAGATCATTAGAGTTTGTACCTGCAAAAACTGGCACATAATTCATTGATTTTTTCAGAACATCAATATCAAACAGCTACTTTGGTCCATCACCTGCAATATAGGCTTATCCTCTAAGATCGTATTATGCTATGTTTTTTCATCGTTACTTCTTGTTCTAATGTTGATTATACCTTAAAAAACCTTACTATTAATTGAGGTATCCCAACAAAGAATCATTCATCTGTCTTTACATCAACTTGCCTAAATAATCTAAGGTTATTAGAATGGTAACATGACACCCAAATGGTCTCATGAAGCTTAGAGCAGGTGTTCTACCTCTAAATAGTTCATAAGGGGTCTTGTTATGAGGCTTAACTACTAATACCCTATTCTGTCATTTATGCATCAGCAGTATTAATGCTGCAACCCAAAATATTGTAGGTTACTTAGCGTCAGCTAACTTGGTTCTAGCTTGCCTCAATAGTGTCCTATTTCTACTCTCAGCTAAAGCATTTTGTTGATTGAGTTCTAGCTACACTAAATTCCCTCTTAATGCCTTTCTGTTCACAAACTTACTCATAACTCTATTCTTGAACTCTTCTATGTTTCCACATTGTCACATCTGATAATCTTTACTTTCTTATCCATACTAGATTATATATTCAGTTATTAAACTCTTAAGAATGCATAATAGTCTCATCCGGTAGTTGCTTATGAAAGAAAAGATAGTAAATCTGCTATAATCTTCAGTGGCAACTTAACAATATTTCTTATTCATTAATATGTCTCAAATGTTGGACCATAACAAGTTCATAAGCAACATGAATAAATGGTTTGAGTATAGAGTCTGAATCCCCCTCTCTGCTCCCCCTCTCTCTACGTGGCTTGACGCGCGCTTGCTTTCACTCGATATTCAGGTTAGAAGCAACACAAAGTTTGGTCATTTTCCAAGTGTAGTGTGTGTGGGAGAGGTAATCTCCCCAGCCCATCACTCAAACCTGAATTCGCCCTACTCTTCTCAAGTTTATTAATAGTTTTAAAATTTACATGACCTAGCCTCCTATGCCATAGCATTGATTCATCAAGTGTGGCCTTTGCAACAAGACAAGTTAAACTCTCTTTAGGAACAATATTCTTCATATCAACACTGTACATATTGTTCTTTCTAGGAACTTTAAGTAAAACCTGACTTTCATCAACTAACTTAAAGTCAGGAGACATAACAAAACATCCAGTATTAGTGAAAAGAACTCTGTTCTTTTTGTCACACATTTGTGTAACAATAAAAAGGTTAAACTGTAACTCCTTGACCAAGTAGACATCCTCAAAATCAAGCTTACCAGTTTTAAGAGTTCCTTTACCATTAGTTTGCAATCATTGGTTCCTCCCTAAAGGTAACATATCCTCCATGTCATATTGACCTTGAAGTTGAGAGATAGGACATGTTCCCTGTCATGTGCCTTGAGCATCCAATGTCAACATAGCCTTGATCTTCTTTTTAAGGATGACCTTCACATAAATATATGGAACATTAGTTTCCTTGGGGACCAAAGCCTTCCTGACTTGGATTTGTCTCGTGCATAAACATAATTTATGTTTCTTTAATAGTAATTGTTGACACTATTAAGTTTGGTAGGTCTCTAAACCCAACATGCTGAGGCCTTAATACCATTAACCTGGTTTGCCCTCATAGCATTAACTGCTGCTAAATTTGACGTAGCAGTATTAATTGCTTTTGGCCTAGCAGCTTAAGTATAAAATTTGCACGTTTTACTTAGCGGTTATTAACTTTTTAACTAGAATTTTTGTTAGTTAATGCTGTTCTTATTCGATAGGGCCTCTTTATAGTTGATTGTGCTGATTTAGGAAAATGTAACATTGGTCTAGCACTATAAACTGTAGTTTTGGGTTGAGGCAGAGTAAGTAACAGGCCTAGCTTTAATTAACGTTTAAGGGCCAAAGTTTTCATTAAAACTGCTCTTGAAACCATGTTCCTAAGAGCACTAGGGTGAGTTTTTTTAGCAAAATAATTGTAATTCACCCTTGTATAATTATTCCCAGATTCCACCCTTTCCCATTGATGGTAATTTTAGTTAGCCTGCACATGGTCAAAACTTTCACAGACAAAACAAGCTTTATTGTACATCACAAAGTCACTTCCTAGCTATTCAGACTTCTGATTATTCCAGTTTCTTTGATTTCCCCTAGGACTTTGTGACCTATACATTTTAGCATACTTAGCAGGTTTCCTAACTGGTATTTCTTGTTGTTTAGGTCTAACAAATTCTATCTTAGCAACAGTAGGAAAAATAGTTTTCTTCTCTAAATTATCATCTGACACCAACTCCTTAACCAATTGGGGCATCAGGAGATTCCCTAACCTCATTAAAAATATCTTCACTAACACTCTTACTGGTCTTAGGTCCATAGCCTTCAAACTCAGGCTGTTGAAACTCCTCTAGACCAGAGTAAGACAAATCAAGATTTGGGGGTGAAAATAACCCTGTAGGGGGAGGTGGAACAACATTATAGCTTACAAACCCCACACCCTTTCTACTTTTATCAGTTATCAAACTCCCTATTAATTTGTCTAGACTCTTAGAAGCATTATCAAAATTTTCAATTTTAAGTTGATTGCTTTCTTTTTCTTGCTTAAACTTTTCTAACTCACTTTTAAGCATGCTAAGTTCTGAGTCTTTATATGAGATATCTCTTTTAAGAACAACAACTTGCTCATAAAAAATAACCTCATTCTTTTTGTAAAAGACAAGTTATTCTTCTACAGATGCTAACCCTCTTTTATAAGTAGCTAAATTGAACTTAGATTTGTTAAACTCTATTCTTAAATCATCAAGTTGAGTTTTAAGAGTTTCAAAGCTTTTTAGACAAGTTTTTGAACAAGTTTTGTCATTATGTACCTTAGAGTCTGAAAAAGCCATAAGAGTCATGTTTGTTAGGAAAACCATTCATCATTGCAATTGATTGCTCATGTCCAAAACCAACTCGCATTATAGCACACTATGCTTTGGAAGAAATTTCTTCCACATTTACAGTTCTTCTAGAGCTGTCTTGATTCCTGTTTCTGCTATCTTGGTTCCTAGGTCCTCTGCATTCCCTTGCAAAGTGTCCCATCTTGTGACAGTTGAAACACTCCACCTTGGATTTGTCATATCCAGCTGTGTCACTTCCATTGATAGTGATTTTTCTACCAGTTTTCTAGAAAAACCTTCTTGTCCTCATGCTCAGCAATGCTAACTGCCCATTTAATGACATCTCTTTCTATGTCATCTACTGGATTGTTAAAGGTCCTCATATACAAGTTGAGACCCGTTTGGTTGACTGGCCAAAAATGCATAAACAATGTCATCACTTAAGTTAGCAGTACTAACTTGAGTACTAGCAGTGCTAACTTGAGTGCTAGCATGGCCAACTTGAGTGTTAGCAGTACTAACTCCATAAGCAGTATTCACTTCATTAGTACTGCTAGGGGATGACACAAAAGCCATATTCTGAGAACTTGAGCTTGAGCTTGAGCTTGCAGTTCCTTTAACCTCTTGTTCAACAATCTTGAAATTGTTGTAGAGATCATCAAAGCTCATTGTGTCAAGATCATGTTTATTCCTCCAGACCACAACACGAGTATTCCACTCAGAAGGCAGACTTCTCAAAAATTTTTTATTTGAGCTCTTCATTGGTGAAATATTTTCATCCCTTGATAAGCCAGCTGTCTTACAATCTTTTGATTGCCTACGTTATAAATAAATTCTAAGAGACTCTTCGCTTGGAGCACTAAAGTTCTCTACTTTTTCTTCTGGAAGAGTCTTCTTGAGTCTTCGTTGTGGCATCTATTACCATCCACAATTCTTGTTTGCTATAGCAGAAAACAAGGTATTAGAATCCTTGTAAGGATTAAATGTTAATAGATGTTCATTTGGAAGTGCCATCGAGTTAAAATAATTATTGCCTTCTACTCTCATCTTCTTTCTGAGCACTTTCTTTAGTAGTTACTAGGACCTGGTATTAATGAAGTTGACGGGTACCTGGCAACATTTGTTGTTTGTTGAGCTACTGGTTATGAATGAGTTGCCATTCTCTATGACATCTCATAGAGCATAGTCTTGTACTTGAAAGTATTGTTCAATTCTTAGCCTCCACATATCATATTCACCCTGTTTAAGAATGGGCAACTTTATAGTAGTAGTGTTTTGTGCAGTTTTTAGATCCATCTCTTCCTTGCGAGTAAAGAGTTCTTCTTGTTAGTTTCTTCTAGATCAAAGTTTTAGAACACAAGCTCTGATACCACTTGTTGATCCCAACTTAAGATCGATTCCTTAGCTTGTAAAGGTTAAGTTACTTTAGATAAATCCAAAACAACTATGGTAGAATAAATCCAAAACAACTATGATAGAAACTTTGATTGTGAATATGAAAGACTATGCGGAATCTAGTCAATGATACTAAGAAGAATTTTAATGAAACAGTAATGAACAAGATCAATAACAAAATAATTTACCAAACTTTCAGCCTCAATATAAAATGAACACTCTTAATAGTGTTAGGGTTACAAAACCTTAAAGCTATCAAAACAAAACGATTTCTGGATATGTGTTGTGATTGTATATCTAACTCTATGCCCTAGGAGTCCTAACCGGCTTACAATATTTTCCTAAGTTATCATGATCTTCTAAACAAATAACTTATACGTATCTTTTACAAAAATATCTCATACTTATCTCGTAAGTAATCTTGATAAACAATCTTCATCTTTATCCTTTCTCTTGTCTTTATCCTTCTGACAGTAGAAACTCTTCTAGCAGTTGTAATCTTTCAGCAGTTATAACCAGTAGTATTAACTTTTGTACCAGCAGCACTAACTAAGCATAAATAGCATTAACTACTTAGAAATTTTTCATCAACCTTCATCAGCAGTACTAAGTTTACTCTAGCAGTACTAACATATACTAGCAGTACTAAGTTATACTAGCAGTAGTAACTTTCCACTAACAGTTGTAACTTCAAGCAGTCTTTGTACTAGCAGTATTAACTTCAACTGAGCAGTCTTAACTTTGTACTAGCAGTACTAAAATAAACTAACAGTAGTAATTTATACTAGCAGTAGTAACTAGCAGTACTAACTACTTAGCATATTTTTCATAAAGATTACTAACAACACTAATTTATGCTTAGCGGCACTAACACACACCTGAGCAGCAGTAACTCTAAGTTCATCATGAAGTCTTTTAATCCCAACACACCAAAAATGGTTACGCCGTAGCATAAATTAAGCAAGTATGAAGATCAAGGAAGACTTTATGGCGTAACACCATATCTAGTTACGTCGTAACCCTATATTTGGAAGGAAATCTTGTCAAAGTTATAGTTACGGCGTAACACCTTATCCAGTTACGCTGTAACCATGAAGATCCACAAATATGGAATGAAGATCATGTACATATGGAAGTTATATGAATGTTACGGTGTAACACCATATCTGGTTACTTCGTAACAGCTTCTTAATTATGGAATGCCATGTAAGTTGGTTACGGCGTAACACCTTTATTGGTTACGCCGTAACAGGTTTGATATCTATAAATAAAGGCCTCATTCAAGCTATTCTGACATCACTTTCTCCACAGCCAATTGGAGAGGTAACAAAGGCTTTCAACATTCAAAGAGTTTCACCTGAAGTCCAAGGGAGATCACACTTTACTTAATTCTTGTATTTAATTGTTCAAAATACAAATACTGTAAGTATTATGAGTTTTCAATATATGATTTCTTCTATCTCTTACTGTGTTTCCGTAACATTCGATGCATTCAAAATATCAGAGTTTCTGTTTTGGTCCCAACAGTTTGACAAGATGTCCTAAAAGTTCCCAAACATTTAAAAGTTTCAACCAAAGACATAGTTCAAAAGACAACATAGGTTTAAAGAAATAAGTTTAACATTTTGCATCGAATAAAGGAAAACACAGAATCCATCTTCATGATATCCGTCACGGCTCCCATCCAAACTTATACCTTAGCACCTGAGATTAAAACATGCAAAACGTCAACAATAAAGTTGAGTGAATTCATAGGTTAGAAGTAAAGTATGTATGGACCACAAGATTTAAGTACTGGTTGACTATGAAACATATTCGATAGTATAAAACATGTATTATTGCTCTAAGCTCATGACACCGAAACCTTAATTGTTTTTGCCCTTTATAATATGTAGAATGTATGCCAAAACATTCTAAAGTACTCAACATGTTAAATGCACCATTGTCAACTTGTGACCAGAAATTCAAGGCGGGGATTGTCAGTTCCGATAGATCTATCCATAACATTTGCGTTCATTACAATAGCAATTAACGGTTCATGATGAAAGGGACTTAATTGGCATTGTGGTAACTTAGGCAATAATAATCAGGTAATAATCTGGAATAGCATACAATTTGAAAAGTACTTGTGTCCAATAAAAATGTGCATGTAATCTCACCCCGGAAATTTCAAAGCAATTAAGTAGTAAAAGGGGCTATGAACTCACCGAGTAAAGAAGTAGTGATCAAGTAATCTTAACGAGAAAGATGAATGCCACAATCAACCGCGACCTATAATAGTGGTGCGTAATTAAAACTCATGCTTATATATAATGTAATGTAACACGAGTAAATAAATACATATTTATATATATTGGCATGTAATAATATTCTATGTTTAAGAATCCATGCTAAATAATCACCAAGAACGATACAACTATAATTTCTGAAATTTCATCGGTTTTTACTAGATGTTCACACTACTTAATGAGATACTAAACGGTCGAGTACGATGTTCTCCTTCTATATCCATACATATATATGTGTTGTTGAGCTACAGTAGCATTCCCAAAAACCATGTCGAATTTCTATAACTTATTTTTTTTTGAAAAATACAAAATCACAAAGTGTCTAAATTCGGGTCTGCCGCGACATAGCAGAAGTTCGACCTGTTTAAACCTACTTCTACAATCCAGAAAAATCTGAAAAAAATCCGTAAAATCACACACCTTATGAAGTTGCTACAGTTTAAATTTCCGTCAGATAAAATTTTAGTTTTTGATCCGCCTGCTCACTGCATCTTTACAGCACAATTTCTGACTATAAAACGCAGCCTTGACAATTCTTTTTATAAAAATCATTTGACTCACTTTTACTTATTGAAAATCGTTGAGGCCTAGTTCGTTGGAAAGTAGGTTCGTTGAACTTAGTTTTAGTCACCGGAAATTTAATAAAAGCTTTTAGTATGACCCCGATACGGTACTCGCAAGATGACTAAAATTTCTACACAAAAACGCCTAATGCAGAAAATTAATATTTCGTTTTTCCAATTTTCAAACGGGCATATCTTTTTCGTTTTTAAAAGTTAGAACTCGATTTTTATATCAAAACGACCTGATGCAGGCTCAAGTATTGAAGAACGGGCCATTTTATTTCTGGAGGCCCAAGATCGTGTGAAGAAAGGCCCTTTATTCAAAAGGTCATAACTTGGGCTCTGATTATCCGTTTCAGCCAGGACCAGCCGTTTCGAAGGCTTGGATCTGAGGAGACGCTCGTGGTAAACTAACAATTTTCAAGCCTGATCATCATATTTTAGGAGTTATTTACATTTTTGTGTTTTTTTGAGAATTTTGAACTTTTGTTTTTGGCATAACTTTCGGCCCATTTGTCTTTTAGGACCCGTTTCAGTTTCATTTTCCTATTTTAGCTAAGTGTTACTATGATAATGGTATTCAGGTTCCAAAATATATAAAAGTTATTTTTGGCAGCTCTTTGTCAGAATTTTGCCTACTATCGGTTCCTTTTGAATCAACGATAATTAGAAGATTGATTCTGGTATTCGTTTGAATCAACAGTTTCAATTTGTTATCCCGTTCTCTACACTACATCACGACCATTGGGACGACCTATATCATATTAAACCATAAAATCTCAGATTTACAAACTCAACTTGCCTAATTTTTATCGCCAAATTTTCTGCCCTAATATTGGGTGTCTTTCAACCCCTTCAATCACCACTTTTAAGCATCACATTACCCTAACACTAGCATATCTCCTCTACTTAGACCATCCAATCACCAACAACATCAAAAACTAACATACATTAAGCCTCATGGATTCTTAAACAGAATAATAATCACATGCAAGAATATATATAATTAACTAAAATAAAAGGAAACAAATGTGCTTACAATGAAGAATCAAGTGAAGAAATTGATCAAACACAAACCCTAGTTGGGTGTGTGTGTTAGCTGCCGAATCTACAAGGATCAAACCAAGACCAATCAAACTTTTTAATATACCCAAAACCTTCAAAAATCAAACCCTTGTTAACCCTTTTGCTTTAAATCAAGTCAAAACTCTAAAACCTAAAATCTTCAAGAAATCAAGAATTCAATAACTTCATGCATGATGATTTTTATGGATGAAGGATGATTAGGGCTTGTGGTAGTGATGATTTACAGTTAAAAGAATGAGATTTGGTGGTGATTTGAAAGTGGTATTGGTGGTTTTGGTGATGGCAGTGTCGAACCAAGAGAAGAGAGGGAGAAAATGGCTCTTGATATTCTTATGTCTGTGTTGTGTGTGTTTGTTTGTGTCGTATGAAGTGAATAAAAGGGAAGGATTGGGCTTTTAAGTTGGAGTTGGACTCAAATTAGAATTAAGTGGGCTTGGATATCAAAATCAATATGTATGGTATGTTGGTGTAGATGGGCCGCCGGCCATAGTGTAGGGGAGGAGGTTTCATGGACCAAATTTTGTATTAACCAAGTTATATTAAGTGAATCCCGGCCCAAAAACTATTTAAACCCGATACTTTTTATAAAAACGCAAGTTTCGACTCGGTTTTGATCAAACGTAAATAAAAATGAAAAATTACTAAAAATGAAATAAATAAGCTCAAATGGCTAAAATATGGCATTCGTTGCTTTCTCGATCGATAACGGACAAATTTCAAATATAGGATTCGCGAAAATCAAAAATTGACGATTTTACTAAAGCTCGACTAAAATATAAAAGTAGTAGAAATATTAAACTACGGGAGTCACGTAGACGAAATAAAATCTAAAATAAGGCTTAATTTTAAATAGGATCACGGAACTAGACGAAACGAGGAAATAACCGGTAAAATTAGAATAATTTATATTAAATTTATTACCTGAAAATACTGATTCTCACAACCAGCAAATCCAAGCACAAACTGTGGTCATGACAGTTTTAGGGTATTAGAATTTGATTTTGTATGTACCTTAGTTGTTTTTCTTGTATTCGTACCATCAGATCCAATAACAACCTGCTTCTTCTTCTTTTCCTTGTCATAAAACTTGTGACGTGACCTTGATGTTGAATGAGAATACAAAAAAAATACTTGGAACTTGGTCTTGCTTTATGAGCCCGTCAAGTATTTGTCACAAATAAACGTGAAAAAAATATTGTTTTGCCAAAACGATAAACTTGACAATCTTCGTTAAACAACAGGCTTCAAATAATTAAAACAACATCAACATCTTGTTTTCTGTTTTTCTTGAATTGAAGAACCTTAATTGAACCGATTTGACTAATCACCAAAAACAGAACTTTGACACATAAAGATTCATAAGTTCGATAATAAAAACCTTGTAAAACCCTAGATCGAGAGCCACGAGGCTCTAATACCAATTGTGAAGATCGTTTTAAGTCCATCTAGGATATATTTTACAAATAACATTAATAAGCACAGCGGAATATAAAGAACAATAATGTTATTCAACAAGGTTTTTCATTCATACATTTCCATCAAGCCCCAATTCTAGATGATCAATTCTAGAACGGTTACAATCTAACAGGGATCATAAGATCCTTGGGGCTACACTAACTATCACTCTAGGCGTTTACAAAGAACCATACGCCTAGACACACACACACCTTTAGTCGACTATATTTTCTGTACACACAAAACTACACGCCTAATGATCTCTTTATATAATAGAGATCATCTAGGTTTACAAAAGATAAGAGCAAATATAATTAGGAAACAAATAATATTTTCCTAACTTTTATCTGTATCTTCTATATCTTTTATCTTCTTAAAGGAGTCTTTTGTTTATTTCAAAATCTTCCATCTCTTAAAGAATTCTAGTTTTGCGTTTAAGTCCTTTTATTTCATTCATTTATTCATTTTGTCTCATTAAATCAAGAATCCCAACAACCTTGGACTTGTCATATCCAGCTGTGTTACTCCCATTGATAGTGATCTTTTTACCAGTTTTCTGAAAAAACCTTCTTGTCCTCATGCTCAGCAATGCTAACTGCCACTTCAAATCCATCTCTTCTAAGTCATCTTCATGGATTTGTTCTAGGTTCCTCATATTAACAGTGGGACATGTTTGGTTGAAATGAGCCAAAAAATGCATAAACAGTGGCATCACTTAAGTTAGTAGTACTAACTTGAGTACTAGCAGTGCTAACATGAGTGCTAGTAGGGCTAATTTGAGTGTTAACAGTACTAACTCCATAAGCAGTATTAACTTCATTAGTACTGCTAGGGGATGACACAAAAGCCATATTATGAGAACTTGAGCTTGAGCTTGAGCTTGCAGTTCTATTAACCTCTTGTTCAACAATCTTGAAATTATTGTAGAGATCATCAAAGCTTATTATGTCTAGATCAGGTTTATTCCTCCAGACCACAATATGAGTATTCCACTCAAAAGGCAGACTTCTCAAAAATTTCAAATTGAGATCTTCTTGTGAAATATTTTCACCCAAGATAGCCAGCTGACTTACAATCTTCTAAAGCCTGTTAAAAATAGAGTCAAGAGACTCTGTGCTTGGAGCACTAAAGTTCTCATACATTTGCTTCAGAAGAGTCTTCTGAGTCATCTTTGTGGCTTTATTACCACCAAATCTTGTTTGTATAGCAGCAAACAAAGTCTTAAGCTATCCTTGCTGCTGATTAAACGGTCATTAGATGTTCACTAGGAAGGTGAATCAGTAACCATTACTTCTTCCTTACCATAATTTGTGAATCAATTTTTCCCTCCATCAAAAACCACTCACTTATTAATGTAGTTGAGGAACCATCAGCATTTATTGTTGTTTGAGCTGCTGGTTTGAATGAGTTTACATTCTCTATGACATCCCATAGAGCATAGTCTTGTACTTGAAAGTATTGCTCAATTCTTAGCTTCCACATATCATATTCACCCTGTTTGAGAAGGGGCAACTTTGCAATAGTATTGGTTTGGGCAGTTTCTAGATCCATCTCTTCCTTGTGAGTAAAGAGATCTTCTTGTTAGTTTCTTCTAGATCAAAGTTTTAGAACACAAGCTCTGATACCACTTGTTGATCCCAACTCAGATCTTGCTAACCTTGTAAAAGGCTTAGTTGTATTGAATAGATTCAAGACAACTATGCTAGAAACTTTGTTAATACTAAAGAGTATGCGGAATCTACTCTTTAATACTTAGAAGAATATCAATGTAACAGTGATTTATATGAACAATGTAGTAAAACTGTATGAACAATGATATAATCAAAAAGCTCCAATATTATTATGATGAATAATACGAGTACTCTGTCTAGTACTAGGGTTTACAACCTTGAAGCTATGAATGTGTCTATGATGTGATGATCTAAAACCATAACCTAGGATCTCCTTTTATACACCAAAGAGTCCTTTACAAGATAACTACAAATCTTCTAAAATTCTACAAGATATCAACATATCTTCTAACTATATAAGATATACATTGAATAAGTCCATACATATCACTAAACACGTCTTTATCTCTTCAACAGTCTTAATCTTCATGCAGCAGTGTTAAGTCCTTCAGCAGTGTTAAGATAATACTGGCAGTATTAACTTTACTCTAGCAGTACTAACTGGTTAGTACTGTTAGTTATAACTCAAGCAGTATAAACTTTTGGCTTAGCAGTACAAAGTGTAAACCTTTAATTCCCAACAATCCTCCCCTAAACTTGTGATTTACCTTCAAATCATCAAGTTTCTGAATTAAACCTTCTTAATGTTTTAAATAGTTTTCCCGTAAGTCTTATGGACTTCTATAAAAAGAGATCTATAACATTGTTTAGAAGTAGTGCACAAGAGAAGATGTAAACGATAAAAGGTGGTGTGTGGTTTCTAGCAGCATCCCAAATAAGTGTCTAGGTTTAGAGCTAGTTTTATAGTTGTAACAACAACAATTAGATGCTAGCAATAAGTAGGTAATAGCCACAAGAATCTTATGATTCATGTTACAGTTTGTTGATGTAACCGTATTATCTTGATCAAATAATATTGGGGCTGGAATGTTTGGTAAAACCTTGTTTGATAACTTATTGTTCTTTATTATTCCGCTGCGTATATAAGTTATCTGTAAAACATATCCTAGATGGGTTAAACGATCTTCACATTATCTCTTCAACAGTCTTAATCTTCATGCAGCAGTGTTAAGTTCTTCAGCAGTGTTAAGATAATACTGGCAGTATTAACTTTACTCTAGCAGTACTAACTCGTTAATACTGTTAGTTATAACTCAAGCAGTATAAACTTTTGGCTTAGTAGTACAAAGTGTAAACCTTTAATTCCCAACAGCATCCGCATAAAGCATCCTTTAGTTTAATTATAATCTATCTTAGGGAATCAAAGGAGTGGTTGTCACACCCCCAAAATATCAGAGTATAATGGCAACCGAGGGCGTGTGACTTCATGAATATCATACTTCTAAGCAATACAGAACGACCTCTATATGAGACGTTTAAGAAAATTGATCACTTGTATTAGGAAATAATAAATTGTTTAATCATTCTGCGGAAGCATAAAAATAGACAATACGACATTGTTTTTAAATAGTACAAATGATCTTTAAATAACTGGAAATGAATGCAATGCATGAGACTTCATATAGCATCTTCGTTCTTAATACCTGAGTAAAACATTGCTAAAGTCCCAACAAAAGTTGGTGAGTTCATAGGTTTTGGTTAACCAGAAATAAATTTAATGATTATGAATCACCAGATTCATCCACATAATGACAATATATCAAAAATACAAAGTCATATAATTGCATTTAACTATTATCTTAAGCTCATGACACCAAGCGTTAACATATACCAAAATGAATGAAAGCCTTACAGTTTCTACCCCGGGACACACCGTAATCTGACTCAAATGAAACTGTATTCGCTTGACTAATGTCAGTCAAGTCAACCAGGGAACGTCAATCCCTGATAGTATCTACCATAACAATTCGCGCCTACAAGAAGTAGACGGTTTCATGAAAATCGGGCAAGTAGCAAACTTGGGTTACATAGGGACGTAGACCAATCAGTAATGAGTAGTTGTACTGTCAACACATGTTTGAAATAAGCAATGTCCTCACCCCAAAAGATGATTTAAAACAGTAGAGTAGGGGCTATGAAAACTCACCTTGTCAGTTAATCGTCCGGAATTGATAATGGATCAATGCACGTCAAATAGTAACTTGGTCAAATACCTAAGTAATTATGACAAATCTGAGTTTATATTCTAAAACTCAATGTATGAAATGAATTATGCAAATGGGTCATAAAAGGCATTGTCGTTTATGAGGATAGAAAAACCCCCCGTTTTTAATTTTTTATTTTTAATTAATGTTTTCAAAATGTTATTTAAACCGTTGGCTATAGGGATGATACACGACTTTACATCTATAAGTTTATATACATAAAATTATACGTAGTAACTTATATTTACCTATCTTTGGGATCTTGTCTATACTATGGTCGTTTAAGTAAATTCGTAAACTCGTCAGTTCTTATATTTTTCGGTTCGTTCTCTTGTTCAAAGAATTTAAAAATATTCTTAAATTTAAAATAACAAGATTTAGTTTCTCTATTTTCTACATTTAGTAATTTACACAATTTTTACTCCTTTGTTTTTTATTTTCCCTTTATGTTTTCCTATCATCACATGTAATCCATTAATTCTTTAAAATAATATTGATTGGATATTTATCCATTTTCACATTTTAATTTCTACGCTTTTCATTCTATAACATTTACGTTTTTAAACCCTAATAACTTTTAATATTTTTAGTGTCAAGAATTTATATAACCCGCGTTAAGTTAGCTTACAATCTAATTTCGTTATTATTATTACTCGTTCGCCGTAAATCATTGTTTATAATCCTTTTCCTTCTCGATATAGTATTGCTTTGCAACTATTTTTTCGAAACAGGTTTGGGGTTTCAGTATATGCGACTCAACCCGAGGCATGCATGTTTCAATATCCATTTACGTCTAATTTTATGAGATAACTTATATGCAAGCTCTAGAGTTTATTACATGCATTATTTCTATAAAATACCAAACCCACATGGCCTACACCATGTTTCTTTTTCTGTTTCTCTGCGTCGAGCCCAAACAGTGGGTTTAAGACCACTGTTGTGGCTTCTTCTCCCCCACAATGAGCCTTATAACATGCATAACTAGTGCTTCCACTTAGACCCGCATGATTTCTGACTTAACTACTTGGTTACGAAGTTTTTAAAATGATGAGACACAAGGACGATTCATGCGAGCAGGCCCAACAGCGGCTGCTATGGTCACACCCCTTTTGTGGTATGTTTGCTTACGTTTTTAATGGGTTTCGAATGCTAAGTGGTGTCGAGTATTTACAAGGCCTCGTTATAATCCCTCGAGCACATCTTTGCCCGGTTTCTTTAGGGATGCGACGTCCCAACAGTGAGCCAATGGCTCACTGTGGTTCGTTGCATGCTGGTAGGCTAAGCTTGGTTTTATGCCAAGATCGACGCATGTTAGTGTCGTGCAAGTAACGTATAATCTATCGTTTATTCATCCCTAATGAACTAACATTTACGTATAAGTTTTAAAGTTTTCATAGAAATCCCTTGGTCCGTTATTTGTTCTTATGAACATCGTGGTTTACACAAATTTTCTATCGCACGTATGTTGGGTCAAAGGTGTTGGCACACGCATGGACACAAGGACCACGCATGGGCTGTACCATGTGTGTCATGCGCTTGTCATGCAAAAAGTTGGGGTTCATTAAACTACAACGTAAATCACATTTTAATTATAGATGTTAAACTACGAGGATGATTTACCAAGGTCCAAGTTTGCCAAATGACGACGTGGAGAGTGATGGTGGTAAGAGGTCGAACCTCCTTCGGCTTCAACCCTTACAAACCCGGCGTTCCTAGGCTTGAGAATCTAACAAAAACCCTAGACTCGAACCTTATTGCTTACTTCTTATTTTCAAAGTTTAGATATGCTAAAAGTGTGCATGCATGACCTTATTTATACTCAAATTATCACTAGTTTCCCGAGACTTTTCATATGCATCTGAGTGCATACTATTGAAGAATAGTCATGTTTCATAACACTATTTGTATCATTGGTCTTTCCTAATACTGTTAAAGAATATATGCCATTGTTGACTTGAGATTTGAATAGGTACAAGACGTGGCATGTGAAGGATTTTTCAAAAGAAAAGAAGTAAGTAGGGTAGCTATGTAAGGCATATCATGATGATGTCTTTGGCTTTGTATTTTGAAATGTGGTTACGGGTATTTATTTAAGTGTAGACGGTTTTATAAAATAATACAAGTAGATGGCTTCATTTCACAAAATGTGAAATAAACATGGTTTTTATTCCTACAAGTTCTAAAATATCTTTTTAGACATAAAGCAATAATAGTGATATTCGCGTGCTATTAAGGCTTTTCGTAACACAAGTAATGCATGCCTTTCATAGAATAACTTTATTTTGAGATTAACGGTAAATTTTGCAAATTTCGTTGCACATAATCTTACTTAATGAAAAAGAGAAATATAAATTTTACGATGTGTCACAATCTCCCCAGGTTAGAAGATTTCGTCCCGAAATCAAGACTTTGTAGGAGATTGTGGATTTGCGAACAAGTAAGGGTATTTGCTCTTGAACTGGTCCTCACGTTCCCACGTGTATTCTGGACCTCTACGTGCATTCCAACGAACTTTAACGATAGGTATACGGCTTCGTTTGAGTTGCTTGACCTCACGGTCTATAATCTCTACGGGTTCTTCAACGAAATTGAGTTTGTCGTCGAGTTGGATTTCCTCTAGGGGAATAACGAGTGTGTCATCGGACAAACATTTCTTTAGGTTGCAGACGTGGAACACATTGTGTACTCGACTAAGTTCTTGAGGCAATTCCAAACGGTAAGCTACTGGACTAATCCTTTCTATGATTTGGAAGGGTCCAATATAACGAGGGTTTAGCTTTCCACGCTTCCCAAATCGGAATGATATGTCGCATATTCAAACACATAAACTAGTATGAGGTGATAAACATAATTTAACAATCAACGATAAATTAAGAAATTGATTTTAAAACAAACCAAACATTGAGCTTTCATTAAGATGGCGAATACCCGAGGGTATTAGCGCACAACCATTGTAATTATACAAGCGTAATCAAACAATGAAAATCAAACAATTAAGAGAGTAAAAATTACACGACGTCTTATATGGATTCGTGATCAATGCTTGACCTTGGTGGCTGATCTTTTCTTCTAAAATTCATCTTTAATAAGTATGGTATAAAGAATATGATATTGCACACTGAAAACTCGTTTTTGAGTCTTCTATTTATAGTGACTGAAAAAGACTCGATACGCCATATCTGGCTAGGTTGATACGGCGTATTGGGCTAGATTCCTTGGAGTGCGCGCTACATTTATAATCAATCAATGATATCATTCCTAATTTACTTTATTTACTGTATCTTCACATAGTTATCTTCATGGATACAGCGTATGTAGATAGTAGGGATACGCCATATTGGGAATTGGTCAAAGGCATTTTCTTGTGAAGTCTTAGCGCGGATACCCCGTATTGGGAATTGGTCAAAGGCGTTTACTTGCCCGAAGTTTTTACTTGTCAGAAAATGCCCGTTTTCTGACAATTTCCAAATCACACCTCGACGATTTACATTTTATCCAACGTTTCACCAACTTATAAAATCTTTCATTAAATAAGTTTATTCAATCCATCCAAAACTTATAAAACACCTTTTCAAATTTACTGTCGTGCCGGTAAGCGCTGCATGATGATTTTTGCTAAACGCGAGATAACTTCCCAGAAAGCACTGGAAAACCACATAACCTCTCCAAAACGGAAAGACGAATAAAAAGTGATTCTTTTATGATACTTATGACTCTCCCAAAACCCGGTTAAACCGTAAACGTTTCACGCAAAATAAGTCAACCGAAGTCAACTTTTCAGCTTTCCTCTGAGAAAACTAACAAAATCAAAAGACTCTAATATAAAATCATAATATTTTATAATACTCAACCTATGAAAAGTTACATGTTATTACAGTCTAACCCCCTTAAAGGAATTTCGCCCCTGAAATTCAACTCAAATCCTTAAGCACGACAACAATCGTCTCGAAACAACTCACGGTTTGCTCATCACAACACACTTGGTTTTCTACCGACGCACTTGGTTCTCTACCAAAAACAGTCTCTTCAAGCGGGGTTTCTCTTAATTCCTCTAAAGACCTAGATCTAAGGTCAGTCCTTATGTTTTCCTTAGGATCCAACCAGGTCTATCTCACACAACACGATAGTCTTTCCTACTATCTTATTAGTCTACTAATCCTCTTTAGTCTTTTGGTTACTCAACCTTGGTCGGGCCTCCAGATATGACCCAGACCGCGACGTCTCAACAAACTCTTACCACGTTTGACATCGTCAAAATCTCACAGCGGTTCTAACTTGTGTGATTGATACTACAAGGGTATATGTCTCACATAACACAACTCATATTCTACTCCTGTAAAACAGTCCATGGTTCGCTTATCAACATCTATTCAAACTCTCCTAAGAAAACCTTACTTGGTTGAGTGCTCTAGGTTCCATTTTCCTAGGAAGGCTATGACATTATTCAAAATCTTACCATTCCTTAAAAAGGAAGGTAGTTGGAATTCAAACTTATTTACTACAACTTTATCAAGTCTTCCGTCACCTCACGGTGTTCCACTTAGCTACTTAACCTTCTAGTGTATCAGTAAAGTCGAGCAACTTGAATATGTTTCAAGCTCACGAATAACACATGGTAACCGTGCTCGCAAGCACTGGGCATATCTATCTATCTAAGACAAAACAAGATTACTACCATTCATTACTCTTTCAAAATTTCTATACAAATCATCCTTTTACCATAATAACTATAACTTCTACAAGACTCAACTACCGACTGATACTAATCAGTTCATAACTATCACAAATCGGCTACCTACGTAGATTCGACACTAGCTGATGCTACTCAGTTTAGTGCTATGAAAAAATCTAAACCAATCTCATACCATCTATGGCTCTCTACGGCCCCTCTCCTGCTCTAAAGCAGCAACACGACCTCTCATCTCCTGAAGCTCATACTGCATAGCAGCCTGTTGCACTAACATGTCATGAATCAATCTATGGTCATCATACCTATCTCGTGACATATCTACCAACCGGGTATCAACATGCCCTACCCATGCCTCCAATGCTAGCACGGGCCTCTACAAAGCTTTAAACATCATGGCAGTCCTCTCCTACTCGTGCTCTAAACTCCTAAACCTATACCTCTACGAGAAGATATCGTCTTTAACCACTACTGACCTAGTGTACAGATCTCTCACATCCCAATCAATATCTTCAACCAAAGTAGGTGGTAGCGCATCCAAACACTAAGTGTGATCATGGAGTATACTCATATGAAGCTCTAACTATGCCCTTACCTCTATAAACTGATCCACATCTACCGATATGGTGGCTATCAGGGTAGCTACTGGCTAAGCTATGGGTGATGGAACTACAGGGGATGATGGTGACACTGGTAAGGAACCAAGTGACCACTCAGGAGATGGCGGTGTCTGAAAAGGTGCAGCTGGTGGTGCATAAGATGGAATGTCGGTGTAAACTCTGTCATCCTCGGGATCTATCCATGTAACAAGGGTGGGCTGTCTAAATGTAGATATCCTCTCTACTCCCTCCTGCTCTGGCATAAACCTAGAGCTCTGCCCTACCTCATACGTACTAGGTGTTATCTCCTTAATCGACTCAAGGGTATGACGCATAGCCGCCCCATATCCAAGACCTAAAGGCTCGCTCACGTCCCGTCATCCTCCTCTACTTCTCACTCCTCGGCGTCTCACGCCTCCTAAATACCAAAGATCTACTAAGGCATTATGCTCGAGTGTGCTATGATCTACACAACCACAACTGCCGCCCCCCCATAGGGCTACACCACAGGTACAGCCTCCTCTCCTCTAACCACGACCCTCGTCCTATCAGCCTTTGACTCTACGTCACCTAAACCATTACACACCACTCCCATACAACACCAGACCCTTCGTCATCCTACACCATGACTCTCATCTTCCTCTCTATCCATCCGCAACTGAACTTTACATCACTCCTCATCGTCCTTAGTATCCTCCATCCCTAACTTATCCTCATCAATATTAGTATCTAATATGAGCTCAGATGTACCTCTATATCTCTTCTTCCCTGGAAGGTTCGGCGATGGTGATGATGATGTCTTGTAAAGGGATCTATACCTCTTACAGAAAGAAAATAGGGACAAATCAGCTGCCTCCGCTATTCAGGCTGACATGCTCGGGGATAGGGTCGGCTGAGTATGCACGGCTATACGTGCGGTCCTATGGTGGAATGAAACTTAGGTAGGTGTAAGGGTAGGTGAAACACGAGTAAGTAGATGATCTGGTGACAGTGGTGTGGTGGAATCCAATGAAGCTGGTGAATGGGTCGAATCAGTCCTAGTACCTATCGGCTCAAAAGCCTCAAACGCCTCACCTATAAGGGGTACTCTAGAACCTAACGACTATAACTCCTCTGCCTCAGAGGGTGACTCCTCTGGCTTTGACTGAGTATCAACTAGCTGTGCCTGCTTAACCGCTACATAGGGGTCATCAGGTAAAGGGACGGGCACTCGGGAGCTTTGAGCTCCGTCAGCCTGGGTGATACTCTCTGAATCAACATAAGCTGAGGTAGACATGACCTGTGATAACACGGTAAAGGGTATAAGTATTTTTACAAATATCATTACCCAAATTACCAGCATCACAATGCCTTACATATATATATATTCAACATAACATTTGAAATTAGGTGTTCGTAACCGTATATAAGTATATATATTCCATTATATATATAACAAATATACCCAAGAGGTATGAACGGAAAACAAGCACCATCATGGTTCTACACAGAATAAGCACTTTAGGGCATCATACCATATCCTAACATATCCACTAAGGGCACGCCCTTAATCAGCATTGCTACCAATCAACATACCTACCAAGGCTCTTAGGGCATTATGCACTACATATCATAACTACCCAATACGCATCCTCAACTAACGTCGCTACCCGTGACATATCTACCTAGGCTTTCAAGGCATCATGCGATATAATTAAGGCATCATGGCAAGCACTTAGGCAATCAACAACACTCTAAATCCCAACACTCGCAAGTGTTCTCATATCACATCACTACATGAAAGTACGTATTACCCAATACGTACACTTGAGGTCAACTCATTTTCAGGTGGTCTTACCATTTACATATCTCTCCCTTCCTCTAACATAGCTTAAGAAAACAACCCCCATCATTTCATGGCCCTTTGAAAATTAAGCATAGTTGATCAGGCTATGCGTAATTTAGGAGGTACCATGAATTGCTCGGGCTACTTTACTTTCGCCATGTTCGAGGTTTTACGAAAACTCTAGTTTGGTTATAGTTGCGTTTTTACAAAATTTACTTTTTATAAAAACTAGCATTTTCTATAACCTTGGCTCTGATTACCAATCTGTCACACCCCATCAGCGGCGAAAGAACGAGAATGCGACACAACGATTCACATTGCACAAGATACAAGATCATACCGTACATTATTACAAAAGTTTATTTACAAAAGTTTACAATTTCGCAACCTTGGAAAAAGTCAAACAGTTGTC
>BQNB010061460.1:16734-36484 GCA_026074375.1 Tanacetum coccineum | reverse complement strand
TAAATAACCATTAGACAAAACCACTTCATCAAACTTTTGATACCATTGCTTAGGTGCCTACTTTAGTCCATATGAAGACTTAATCAGTTTACACACCTTGTTTTCATTGCCAGGCATGATGAAGCCCTGAGGTTGGTTCATATAAATCTCCTCTTCTAGTTTCCCATTCAAGAAGGCTGTCTTCATATCTATCTGATGAATAATCAGATTATGAATTGATGTCATAGCAATCAGCAGTCTTATGGTACTGATACGTGCCACTGGAGCATAAGTATCAAAGTAGTATATCCCTGACTTTTGTTTAAAACCCTTGTTAGCCTTAATTATATCAAGTCAAATAAGAATATTATCGGTCTTAGAAAGTCAAACTAGGTCTTGTATTGTAATATGCTAGTCGGGTTCAACAGGCTTGGATTGTAATCTAATATTGTCTGTGTTTCGGGCTCAAAGCCCAAGTCATGCCAAGCCCGGCCCAAGATTACAAGCCCATACGCCACCTAGCAAGGCATGGGTATAAATATCCCTTCACCACACTTGGTGAAGGGTGTTGGTTACATTTTTCATTTCACTTGTAATCCACCAACTCTCTAATCTAATATTCCCCTCTTGTTTCTCTATCTACTTTCTCTCTCTAAGTTTTCTTATTATTTTCTAGCATATTGGTAAAGATTATTGTTGTGTAATGGATTAAACTAGTGGGATAACAACCCTGAATGACCACTCTTGCCTTAAACTTTTCAATAGTTCCATCTACCTTCAGTTTTCTTTTGAAGATCCATTTGCAACCAAGAGGTTTGCAACCGGGAGGTAGATCAGCCAATACCCAAGTGTTGTTGCCCATGATGGAATCCATCTCATCATTTATTGCTTCTTTCTAGAAAGCGACATCATGGGACTTCATTGGTTCATCAAATGTCTTAGGGTCATCCTCAATAATAAAGTAATAGGAGAGTTGGTTAGAGACCTCATCCTTTGTTCCTTTAGTTATATATAATTGAAATTCAGGCCCAAAATTCATTGGAGTCCTATTCTTTTTGTTTTTCCTAAGCTCAATCTTAGGTTGCTGAACAACCTCTTCAGTGACCTCTTCAGGGACCACTGAACCACCAATGTCTTCAGTTCCATATTTCAGGGACCTCTGACT
Source organism: Tanacetum coccineum (assembly GCA_026074375.1). Lineage (NCBI taxonomy): Eukaryota > Viridiplantae > Streptophyta > Magnoliopsida > Asterales > Asteraceae > Tanacetum > Tanacetum coccineum. The sequence goes on along the minus strand of BQNB010061460.1, from coordinate 35,340 downwards.
TGGTCTAAGGACTGATGAGAATCTATTCTCATCAAAGATAGCATCCCTTGATTCAATTATAGAGTTAATTGACATTGATTCATTAGGTTCTATAACAAAGAACCTAAAAGCCTTGGAATGCTCAGTATATCCAACAAAGATGCATTCAATGCCTCTTCATCCAAAGTTTTCAGCTTTGAATCAGGGAGTCATGTTCCTTTGATTAGGAATCCTATTTAGTAAATAGCAAGCTGTTAACATAGCTTCACCCTAGAACCCTTGACTCAGCCCTGAATAGGACAACATGAAATTAACCATTTCTTTCAATACTCTATTTTTCCTTTCAGATATACCATTTTATTGTGGAGTATAGGGGGCAGACGTTTCATGGATAATACCAATAGACTAAAAATACAGAGTATCCATGTACCCACATCCCCTGTCAATCCCGAATCTTTTGATCAAGGACCCTTATTGTAATTCAACTTCAGTTTTGAATACTTTGAATTTATCTAATGCTTCATCCTTTGAATATAATAAATAAACATAACAAAACCTTGAAGCATCATCAATAAATGTCACAAAGTATTTCTTATTCCCTAATGAGAGAGTAGCGTGTAAATCACACAGATCACTGTGGATCAACTCCAAAACTTCAGTTTCACGTTTTACATTTTGAAATGGTTTCTTAGTTATTTTGGTCAGCACGCAAGTCTTACACTTTTCAGTGTCCATGTCAAAAGCTGGGATCAACCCATCCTTTGACATATCTTGCATCCTCTTAAAGCGGACATGACCAAGTTTAACATGTCATAGGATTGAATCATTAAGTTTAGAGGTTGACATGAAGGCTGAACCAATATTATCATTGACAATATTAAGCCTGAACATATGATTACTTAGATAACAAACACCAATAAACACACCATGTTTGGATAAAATAAATTTATTAGATTCAATCACTTGTTTATAACCACAATTATTCAAAACACTACTAGAAACCAAATTCTTCCTTATATTAGGAACATGAAAAACAACAAAGAAACAATCTTTTCAAAACTAAACCTAAAATATACACAACCACGTCTATGCACTAGGGTTGTTGACTCATTTCCCATGTGAAGAATAGATCCATCATTCAACAACTCATAGGTCTTGAACCAGCATCTATCTTTATACACATGAACTGTTGCTCCTGAATCAACCCACCACGCAACATCATCATCCTGCACAAAGTAAGCCTCGCATACATATGTAACATAAGAAACCTGGAGAGATTTATTAAACATATTCTGACCTTTCAGTGAGTTGGAAGAACCATCTACTGAACCCTTTGTGCCTGAACCATTGGCTTTGTTGCCAACATTAACACCTTTCCAATCCTTTTTAATGTGACCAGTTTTGCCACATTACCAACAAGTAGGTTTAGCCTTCTTGTTAGGATCAACCCTTGTGTTATCATGATGTTTACGTTTACCCTTGTTTTCATTGTACCCGGAAGAGTTGTTATGCTCCACCATATTAACAACTGAAGGACCAGCAACATTGTTACCTTTTGGCTTATTAATAGGTACATGGGCCTGGGCCTTACCATCGCATTAGGGCCCTGGCCTAACTAAATAACAAGCATAACAGGCCGAAACTAAGCCTAGGGTCACACTGGCCACGACCCGGACGCAACAAGACGGATGCGAAGCGGTCATAAACCGCTCCCGCAAACCAGCAGCGGACTAGTCAACGTCCGTGGAAGACAATCCGCGTCCATATTTACGATAACCGCGAACCTTTGCCCGACAAGGGTCCCACTCCGGCCACTACGATTATAAGCGAAATACTAGGAAAACCTAGTACTAGACTCGCCTATAAAAGGAATCCTCTGACACTCCAAATGGTATGATTTTCACACTCTTTCCAATATACATACATACCTCTGACAACATGTTTTCTTACTCTCACGCCAGAGTCTAATCGTAGGATTCGTCCCCACGGTAAGGCTAACGGTTTACTCTCACTTGTGCATGAAATCATCTCAACTACTTTGTTTAGTACAAGATCTAATCCATAAGGAGCTTGAAGGTCCAGCCCAATAAGAAATCTAAGCCCACTCAATACCCAGTTACACGTTTTATACTAACAAGTTGGCGCCATCCGTGGGATCTGAACACAACTGCGTTTCTCAAAATACTCACCATGAGCGAACCAACAGAGCTTATTCCCAGCCCACCCACGTCCGTCGCGCGAAACACAGTGGGGAAAGGAAACGACCAAATCTTAAAAAATCCAAATGGGCCCGCGTCCGACGCAGCCCTTCGATAATATTGTGACAAGTATTATCATCGGTTGTTACCAATAATAGCTAAAAAAGTTCACCAAGAAAAAGTGCAGTAGGAAAAGCTGAAAGAAGTGAAATCCTTTCTTAACTTTGAAGGGTGTTCAGGAAGAAACTCGAAGATCCAGGAGGTATCACAACACTCCGAGTCCAGAACACCAAACGTAAGAGGGGAGCACCAAAGAGGACGAAGGTTTGGACGTTCCCGTAGCATGTCCGAAAGCCCCGAACTAACCATCGTCTTCTCAAGGATAAGACATGGTAGGTCAGAGTCACCTAGACACAGGCTGGGGGTAAAGCAAGAAGGGAAGGAGGCGTATTCGATAGGCTAGGAGGTAACGGAAAGAATGTGTCCGCACGCTCGGAAAGCCACTATCGAAATTCCCGCTCATGAATAACGGAATTCGTTCCCAGGAAACGTCACCATGAAGGAACAAGCTCACGAAGGACATAAATGCTCTCTGAAAGTAAAGATAGCAGGGGGGAGGGGTACTGGACATCAAGGCCGTAAAAAGCAAAGTCAATCATCGAAGAAGATGACCTATCCCAACCATGGGTATGCGAAGAAACGGATCCCTTATAATTTACCGGGGTAATTTCCCCTTTACCAAAAAAAAAAAAAAAGAAACGGATCCCTTCACATCCTATATCTGCTACTTTGACTTCCCAAAAAAAACTCAGATGCCAAGTAACGTCAAAACATATGACGGAATTGATGATCCGGAAGATCACTTGATAATTTTTCAAGCAGCTGCAAAGGTGAAACATTGGGCAATGCTGACATGGTGCCACATGTTCAATTCCACACTCACTGGATCCGCTAGGGTATGGTTCAATGACCTACCTCTGGAATATGTGGATAGCTATGGCGATTTAAAAAAGGCATTCCTAGCAAATTTACTTCAACAAAAGAAATGTATCAAAGATCCGGTAAAAATTTACCACATCAAGCAAAGAGAGGGGGAATCTATAGAAGATTTTGTGCAAAGATTCAAGACTGAAAGTAGGCATGTCAAAGGAGCACCGGAGTGCATGAGAATCTCAGGATTCATGCATGGAATCACTAACCTTGAGCTGATTAAACGACTGCACGACAACATCCCAAAATCGGTAGATGAAATGATGAGGGTAACCACAGCGTTCCTCAGGGGAGAAGTGGTGGCCTCCAACCAGGTGCGGAAGAAAACACTTTCGGCATGGAAGCAACAGGAAGCTGGGCGGAAACAAAATTTTGACAAAAGGGGAGACTTCAGAAACTAGCAAAGGTCAGAACGAAGACGTGACAAGTTCACACTCCTCATAAAATCCCCAAGGGTAATTTTGGCCTTGGATAAGGGCAAATTCAAGGCTCCGCCACCAATGACAACACTTGTTGACAAAAGAAATAACAATAAGTTTTGTGAGTTCCACGGGGAAGTGGGGCAGAACACTGATGAGTGCATGCATCTAAAAATACAAATTAAAGAATTGATCAAAGCTGGAAAGCTGACGCATGTAATCAAGGAGCTAAAACAAGGCAGCGAAAAGGACCATCCAAAATCAACAAAAAAGGAAGAAGCGTCCGGAAAGGACAAAGCTATGAAAATTCTAATGGTCCAACCATGGCAAAGGGTGGCGAGGCAAAGGATTACACAAAGCTTCTCCTCCAACCCAGAAATCTCATTCCTAACCCTTAGGGAGGAAGACGGAGATGAGGCCCCAATGGTCATAGAAGCAGAGATAGGAGGTCACTTCATACACCGCTTATATGTGGACGGGGGGTCGGCCTCAGAAATACTATACTAACATTGCTTTAATAGGCTCCGGTCGGAAGTAAAAAGTCAAATGGTTCTGGCAACCGCTCCTCTTATTGGTTTAAGCGGGGAAATAATATGACCAGTGTGACAAATATTGGTGCCACTAAAAATAGGTGATACGGAACATTCAACCTCTACATGGATAAACTTTGTCGTTGTCAGGTCACCATCTCCATACGATGGGATCATAGGGAGACCAGGAGTCAGAAAAATCCAAGCAGTCCTGCAACCGCTCATGAAATGTTAAAATTCCCAGTTCCGAGAGGAATACTCACACTATGGAGCAGCAGGATTATCCCACTCGAATGTACAATGGTCTCCGGACCAGAAGTACAGCCTTCCGACATCAGTCGGGCTGCGGAAGAGAGAATCAAAGTGGCAATTCATCCGGAGTACCCAGAGCAAACAATAGCAATCGGTTCCACTCTAACGGAAGAAGGCCGAAAGGAGTTGAGCGACTTACTTAGACATAACTTAAACATATTCGCTTGGAAACTAGCGGACATGACTGGTGTTCCGCGACACGTAGCGGAAGATCGGCTGAACGTTTGAGAAGGATGTCCACCGGTAAGGCAAAAGAAAAGAATCTAAGCACCAAAGAGAAACAAGGCAATACAAGAAGAAGTGGAAAAAGCTTGTAGACGCCGGCATCATGAAGGAAGTCCATTGCCACAGTTGGCTGTCAAATCCGATAATGGTAAAGAAGTATGATAACAGTTGGAGGATGCGTGTGGACTTCAAAGACTTAAACAAGGCATGTCCTAAGGATGGTTATCCGCTCCTAGAGATAGACCGGAAGGTGCAATCCCTCTGCGGATACCCCTTCAAGTGCTTCCTAGACGCATACAAAGGATACCACCAAATTAAAATGGCAAAGGAGGACGAAGAAAAAACAACATTCATTACTAGCCAAGGAATATTCTGCTACTCAAAAATGCCCTTTGGGTTGAAGAATGTCAGGGCAACCTACCAACGCTTGGTAGATAAAGCCTTCCAGAAACAAATTGGCAGGAACTTAGAGGTGTATGTAGACGATCTGGTAATCAAAAGCCGCACGAAACAAGAAATAATAAGGGACATCGAAGAGACATTCAAAACTCTAAAGGAAATAAACATGAAGCTAAATCCTAAGAAATGTACTTTTAGAATAGAATAAGGCACGTTCCTGGGATACAAGGTAAGCACCAAAGGGATAAAAGTTTGTCCGGATAAGGTAGAAGCTGTCCTAGGCTTACCTTCCCCAAAATGCCTAAAAACGTACTGAAGCTGAATGGAAAATTAGCAAGTCTAAACATGTTCCTGGCCAAGTCAGCGGAAAAATCGCTACCGTTCTTTAAAACCCAAGGTTGCAAAAATCGCTAGGCGCTAACTGGGCGGCCGGGTAGCGCCTAGCGATTAATCGGTTAGGCGGGGATTAATCGGATTGGACTTTTTGTGTATAAAATTACAAAATTTTGAAATTTATATGCCTGAATTGCCCATTTTGTCCAACTTGGCCGATTTATTCCCGATTTGGCCGATTTTTATCCGTAATCGAGTTGGCCGATTTAGCCAATTTTTGTCCAATTTGGCCGATTTATGCCCAATTTTGCCGATTTTTATCCGATTAATCGGCATGTTGACCGATTTTTGACGAACCGATTAATAAGGCCGATTAGTGAAAATCAAAGCGGTTAATCCCCGCCTAGCGCCTAGACCGATTTTTGCAACACTGTTAAAACCTTAAAGAAATGCACAAAGAAGAGTGATTTTCAATGGACTACGGAAGTGGAAGCTGCGTTCAAACAAATGAAAAAGGTAATAGCGGAGCTACCCATACTAACCCCACCTATAGCAAAGGAAGAGCTCATTGTATACCTTGAGGCAGTGAACGAATCCGTAAGCGCAGTCTTGATGACCGAAATGGAGGCAAAGCAGATGCCAATCTATTTCGTTAGCCGTGCTTTGCAAGGTCCAAAAATAAATTATGCACCAATGGAAAAGTTAGTACTGGCTTTAATACATGCCAGCAAACGGCTAAAAAGGTACTTCCAAGCACATCCAATTATTGTCATCACGGACCAGCCAATCAAGCAGGTACTATCAAATCCAGAAATTGCAGAAAGATTGCAAAAGTGGAGCATAGAGCTGGGGGAGTATCACATACAGTACATACCAAGAACATCAGTCAAAGGACATATCTTGGCAAACTTCATAGTAGAGCAGCCGGAAGATGATCCCCTAGCCGCACCCATGGAAGTTGAGGAAGAACTTTCGGACCCATAGACGCTATTCACGGATGGATCATCCTGCGTAGATGGTTCCGGAGCTGGCCTGATACTTACAAATCTAGAAGGAACAAAATTCACTTACGCTCTGAGATTCAGGTTTGATGCAACCAACAACGAAGCCAAATACGAAGCTTTAATAGCCGGTCTTAGAATCGCAAAGCAGATGGGTGTAAAAAACCTTCAAACAAATGTGGACTCCCGCTTAGTTGCTTATCAAGTAAACGGGTCCTACATAGCCAAGGAGTCCGGTATGATTCAATACCTAGAGAATGTAAAAACTCTTATCAGTGGTTTTAGGAAGTTTTCAATCAAACAAGTACCCCCATAAGTGAAAACAAGAAGGCTGACGCTCTAAGCAAGATTACGTCCACCAGCTTTGCTCACCTAACTAAGGAGGTCCTAGTGGAAGAGCTCAGCGAAAAATCCAGAAATAAAGCAGAAGTGTTAGCAATAGTAGAGGAAGAAGGAAATACTTGGATGACCCCAATCTATAAATACCTCACAGAAGAAACACCCCCTGTAGAAAGAAAAAAAGGCAAAGGCGGTACGACTCAAGTCAAGACAGTACATCGTAATCACAGGGGTTCTATATAAGAAATATTTCCTTGAGCCATGGCTACAATGTGTTAGACCATTACAAGCAAACTATGTTATGAGAGAAATTCACGAAGGATCCTGTAGCATGCACGTGGGGACAAGATCCGTAGTAACCAAAGCCATACGAACAGGATACTACTGGCCAACCATGCATAAAGACGCAAGGAAAATGATACGAGAATGCCAAGATTGTTAAGTTCATCATCCGGTACCAAGAAACCCACAACAAAAATTAACTCCCATCGCGTCTCAATGGCCATTCTATAAGTGGGGGATTGACATAGCTGGACCTTTTCCGAAAGGTCCAGGCAAAGTCAAATTTTTAATAGTAGCCATTAATTACTTTAAAAATGGATTGAAGCAAAACTCGAGGCAACCATAATAGGTAATCAGGTTAAAAAGTCCGTGTGGGATAACATATATTTGCAGGTTTGGTCTATCGGGGGAGATAATATCAGACAACGGAAAGCAATTCAAAGATAACCCATTCAAGGATTGGTATGAAAAACTATGCATTCACCAGCACTTTGCCTCCGTGAAATATCCGCAAACCAATGGTTTGGTGGAAAGAGCAAACAGAAGGCTAGGAAAAGGGATAAAGACACGGTTAGACAAAGGAAGCAAGGATTAGATAGAAGAAATCTTGCACGTCTTATCAAGGATTAGATGATCAAATCAAGCAATGGGGACACTCTGTTTTCGTTGACCTACGAAACGGAAGCAGAGATTCCAGCAGAAATAGGCATGCCCACCCTCCGGACCACATAGATATACATGATACAAAATGATGAGGCCCTAAAACTTAACCTGGATCTCTTAGAGGAAAGAAGGGAGAAAATAGCAATCCGCGAGGCAAGAAGCAAGGCGGTGGAAAGCTTGGCCCTAAGTGGGAAGGACCGTTCGAAGTGACGGAAGCACTAGGAAAAGGGGCATACAAGCTCAGGGACCGCAACGGAAAGCTCCTTTCGCGAACTTGGAACGTCTGCAACCTCAAAAAATGTTATGTTCATGAAATGTAAGCCCCCATACCCACGCAAGTTTTGCAGCGGATGGGGCAATGTTTGAATTTCTTCTCCTTTATGTAATGTCTCTAATGATTTTAATGAATGAAGCCTAGCTACCTTTACAAACTTATTTAAAACTTTATTTTTTTACTTTGCAAAGTTATTTACATATTATGTGATTGGTAAGACGCGCACGCAAAGGGGACTACCCCATTAATACAAGTTATTATTCTGCATAATACAAAGATGAGCAGCCTAACAATTAACTCATGTACATAAAAGGTTTGCAAGCCCAGTACCGGGAGAATAACCCATAAATAGTCAACTAAGACTATCACTGCAAACGTATGACCGCGGTATTAAAAGATAGCAACACAAAAATATGAATAGAAGATAAATTGTTAAGTATTACACAACGGTCGCACAAAAGCACTATAAAATGTTCGAGTACAGACAACCGCTACAAAAAGGCCACACGCGGCCGCGGTAGAAACAATAATACAAGATAAGAAGGATATTCTTACAAACAAGAAGCACCGCAATAAGTGGCAGGCTCAACTAGCCATAGGACGCTACAGCGTGGTATCCAACTCTTCCTTCTCAAATACAACTGAGGCGAAGGGAGGAGCTTCAGTTTGCGGTTCTGCATCCAACACTTTATAATCTGAAACTAATATAGAAGGAATGGAACGGGTTAGAGCAAAAGTAGTTGACAAAGCAGTAGTAAGGGCAGCAGTTGCTGGCACGTCTGAAGTGCTAGCCTCGCCAACCAAGTTTTCAGCAAACAAAGGCTCAATTAGAGGAACCATAACATCAGAAGGGATAAGTTGCGTGACGCAACATATCCTCTAATCCTTTGAACACGAGCATGAACCACATCAAGTGAAGAAGACAAACAAGTCTCTTTAATAACCTATTGTCCCCCGTCCGGTGAATAGGAAGCATGAGCTGTTCATACGAGGGCTGCAACTGGCTAGCCGCCGGAGTCTCGGCAGCAGGACCTTCCAAATGAAGGAGACTTATGATATCAGCAATACTTGCGTCCTTTTGAGACTCTAATTGGGAAAGCAGAAGGAAATCCAAGCCACAGAGGGCATACACAACATAAACATAGTTTGCTTCTGCGGAAGGATCATAGGTGGCAATGTCAGTAAGACTCCTTCCGGCCCTCCCATGATCAATGCTTGCTTCCAACCCATTCTGCATACTGTCACACCCCTAAACGGCGTCTGGACGGAATACGTGTTCGGGGGCGTGACGTCATCATATTTCGAACACAAGGCAAGAGGGAACGACCACTAATGGATGTTTTGAAAATTCATAACTCGTTGCATTAATTTAAAAAAGGATAAGTTTTACAAGATTCAAAAGAAATTAAACATTTGCGTAAGTGAAAATAAAATGTAGCGGAAGCATAATTTGGTTTTCAAAAGACAACGAGTATGAATGATAATAAAGTCTTGATAAATGGGATCATATTGCACGTAGACTCCACATAGCACGTCAAGAAGTCCAAAGGTAATCACCTGAGAAAAACATGCTAAAAACGGTCAACATAAAGTTGAGTGAATTCATAGGTTTAAGTAAAACATTTATGAGGATAAAAAACGTTAGAGAATACTGCTTCACACACAGTATTATGAAAAGATGTTTAGCAATTTGAAACGTTCAGACAAAGTAGTGTGGACCACAAGATTTCAAAACGTATATGACAATCTTAGCAGTTTACGAATTCACATACAAAGCACATGAGACTATTATAACAAATACAATATCACATGAAAAGTACTTACTGTTGCGCTAAGCTCATGACACCGAAGCTCAATTCAATGCAGCATATTATATGCCAAATAAGAAATTAACAGCCCTAGAGGTATCTGACCAAGATCACCTAGTAAAATCCGACATGGTATATATCCGTTTATCGGGAGCCCCGTGGGTAGTGAGCGCTAATCACCCGGATAGGGATAATTAGTCCCAATAGATCTATTTATAACACTCGCGCTTACTTAACCAACCAGTCGGTCAAGAAATTAACGGTTCATGATAGTTTGGGCAATAGTGATCTATTCGTAACTTAGGCAACACGTAAACAGGGAAAGTAGATCAAGATACTTGTGTCCATAGTAAAATCAACCATGTATTACCAAAAGAAAGACTTTAAGTAATTGCATCCATAAATAAAACAAAGTGTGATATCAATTATGTAACCGAGTTTGCAAACGAACATTTATGAGAGTTTGAAATCATTAGAGTAAAAAAGTTTGTAAACGAGCATGTTCTCACCCCAAATGTTATAAGGTAAATATAAAACAAGTAAAATGTGAGGCTAAGAACTCACCTTGATGTTGTAGAACAATTAGCAGAAATGCAAATATTAGGCAAAACACAACGGAAACCGGAACGACTCGACCAGAAGATGCAGCTTAACTTAACGGCTATGACCCACAAATTTAGGATGATGAATTTGGGTTTTTCGATGGATGAGTACATCAACGTGACACGTTGATAACTGATTTGGATTTTCAAGTTGGATGAGTTTGGTGGTTGGTTAAATAAAACAAATCGAAAGGTAAAAGCAAAGTATGTAATATATTCCATATATATTACATATGAAATATATATATATATATATATATAATACGTGGCGAGTATTATATATAAGAAAAAAGAAGACGAGAAAGATAGATATTCGAAGTATATAATATTTCGCAAGTACTTTATAAGAAACGTGAGAAAATAATCGTAACAATATAATTCGACAAGTGTTCGAAAATCATCAAATAATTTAATAAAGAGTTCTCGTTTAGAAGTAAACACACGTTTTAAAGTTATGAATTAGATAAATAATGTTTTTAAAGTTTTTACAAAAGTTATTATTTTGTTTATTAGTCGAGAATTATAAAATACTATTTTATAATTTAGTAATTCGTTACCCGTTTTAACTAAACTAGTTGTCTCGTTTGTGAAAGTATAATTTTCATTTATTTGTCGGGTTATTGTGTAATTACAATTTAATACTCTTAAAAACTATATAACTTAATCTTTTTTACCAGGTTTCCAAGATAATAAAAGTTTTACACGAAAAATACTAAGTATAGAGATTTATAGAAATTTCGGCATGACCTATTCGTATATACGACGTTTCCCATTTTTACAAAACTCAATGTTTTTCCCCTTAATCAATAAATGTTGCAATATACTTGCGTGTTACAATATATATATCTAGACGAAACCAAATAGTAACAAAATAAGTAAAACCAAACACACCCTAGTGGCTGTTTCGCAGCCAACCAAACGCATCCTACTCGGCTAAACCAAACGCACCCTAAATGTTGTTTCACAGCCAACCAAACGCACCCTACGCGGCTAAACCAAATGCACCCTAACTGTTGTTCCGCAGCCAACCAAACGCACCCTACTCGGCTAAACCAAACGCACCCTAACTGTTGTTAAACCCAGAAACAAACACCCTTTTGGGGTTGTTAACCCCAAAACCAAACACCCCCTTAGGCAGCAAAACGCATAAACAAACGCCCTTTACGGCTGCTTAAACGCAAAAACAAACACCCTCGAGATTCAATCAAACAAAAGAAAATAAAATAACTTAAACAAACAAAACCATTTTATAATGTGTTATTAGTTTTTACAAATATATAACCATCCAAACTCGGAGTACAATAGGTGAAAGTGATGGTGGTTTCGGTGGCTGTGACGATGGAGGTGGTGTTGGTATGCGATTGTGACAGTCGCGATGGTGGTGAGGGTGGCGTCGGCTGTTGGGGATGGTGGTGACGATGTTGGTGCCGTGGAGATGGTGGTGGCTGCTAAAGGAGGTGACCAGGGTAGGGAGATGAAGGTGCGACAGTGGTGCTGTGGTGGTGGCGTGGTGGTGGAGGCTGCAGTGGTGATGTGGCAGCGGGGGTGATGACGTTGAGTGAATCTATGGTGGGGTGTGGCGTGGGATGGCGTAGAGGCTGGCGGAGAGTGGGGAGAGTTGGCCGGAGTTCGGCCGGAATCTCGCCGGAAAATGAGAGGAGGCGTCGGAAAAGAAAAAGAGAGGGACGAGTGTGTATATGTGTGTGTGTGTGTGACTAGTTACAAATGAATGAAACCCTAATGTTTAAACTTATATATATGAAAGTGTTTAGAAAATGTGACGAGTGCATAATACTTGAGGGGATAATGATGTAAATATTACCACAAGGACTGAAAGTGTAATTTTTGTTAATTAATGGTTCGGGGCTCGTTTAGGATGGTTAACGATTGATTTAAAATACGAAAATTTCACTGTTGGGTTCAAAATAATTTTTTCACAAAAAGTGAGTATTTACATGACTATAATTTTATAAATGTTTTTTACTCCCCCCGTCCCACATTAAGTGTCCACTTGACTTTTTCAAAGTCTTTTTTCTTCAACTTTGACCTTAATGATTTCTTCTTATGTTATATGATACTTGATGCAAGATATATGAATGGATAGAGTTTTGAATATATTTTTCGTTGGTATAATTTTCGTTCAATATTATATAACACAAACAAAAATATTTATGGACAAGTGATGAAAAAATACATTAAAAATACCATTTGTGGACACTTAATATGGGACGAAGGGAGTATAAAATATTTTTAAAATGATTATTATTTATTTATTTGGTACAATTGGGTGTCGCGGGTAAGCTTTGTTCGTAAAAAATAAAACTTAAATTTGAACATTCGCGTTTTTAAATAAACGCTTTCGAATAAAATATTATATAATTTATTAAATATTTTTATTTAATAAAAGTGATAATTAAATATAAATTAATTATTTTCGCGACGGTACGGTTCGTATGTGGTTTTCACAATTTGCGAGATATTTTCTCGTTTTCTTTTCAATTAAGTTTGAAAAATAAAATTTATAAATGAGAGATAAGTAATAATAAATATGATTTATTATTTAAATATGTTTCAAAAATTTACCGGCTACGCGGTAATCATTTTTATTTGACAGTAAAAGGTCAAAACGTCAAAAAGTCAAGTCGGAACCAAAAAGTCAAAGGGTAAAATGGTAATTTAAAGTTCTGAAAATTGCCGGGTGTGACGCATACCCTTGTCGAAAGCACAACAATGGCTTTTCCCAAAGAAGCAAGATACTCTAGCGATTGCAGACATTTCATAACAACCAGTTTAAGGCCGCGGCTCAGAATCGATTACCGACCAGCTATGGTAGTCAGGAAGCTAGGATAGAACTCCTCATCCAAGTGAAGAGCCATTCCCATAAGCTCGACGTCCAGTCCCGCCACCTTATCACTAAGGATCTTGACCTGCTCATCCTGCACCGCCTCATACTGTTCCTTGAAAAGTTCATAATCGGACATCTGATTGTGGAGTCCGACACATGTAGCTTCTAAAGAAGATAGTTAACTAGCAAGATTATCTTTTTTAGAGTCAAAAGAAGCAGCTTTAACATTTAGCTCATCAAACGACAACTGCAAATCAGATAAATCCTGAGTAAGTTTGGCAGTTTGGGCAGACAAGGATGCGCACTCAGCTTCTTTAGCGGAGGCCGCGACCTGCCCTTCCAAAGTACTTTTTTACCCTTTAAGAACCAGGTTCCGTGCCTTCAAGTTATCCAGCTCACTAACCCGAGCGGCCTCCACAGCCTCAGCAACAGAAACTTGGCCGCGAAGACGAATTGTCTCCAAAGCTTCTGCCTCCTTCAAAGACAGTTGAGCTTTTAAATTTGCAATTTCAACATCCTTCTCCTTCACCAAATCAGCCTGCCTAGCACATCTCCCCTCAAGCTTTTTCTTTACCCTAAGGATATGCTTAGTTTGCATCCTAACCTCAGCACTAAGACATGTCTGGCGTGCAACCCCAACATTAAACTTAGCAAATAATTGATCATAATCCATACCACGAAGCTGAGAAAAAAGCACAGGAGGAGCAAGCTGATCAACCAAACCACGACACACATCAGGATCATCAAGAACAGACTCATTAACCACGTTCCATTTAGGAACATATATCTAACGTAGCGTTTCAAAGTCCATATCATGAGAAAGATAAAAGGTGCACAAAAGCTTTTGTACCGCAGTGAGAAGCCCTGCAATATCTAGTCTACCGTACCAATGGATGGGTGGAATCGTAAAATACGTGCAAGAACTGATCATCCCTGCCGTAGGCTCCAGAACAGAGAAGTGTCAGCATATACGACCGTAGTAGCAACGACCGTGGTCATTATAGGAGGATCCGGAACAAGAGACCTAGCAATGAAAGAAACTTCAGCATCCACAACATTTGAACTAGAATGACAAGGAGAATCAGAAAGAACTACAAACCTCTCTGCTGGGTGCTGAGTCCGCAGATTGGGCCCAGTAACAGAATCAGTGCGCTCACCCCCCTCACGCTCTAGCGTAAGGGTCACAAAAGAGATAACAAACGGCACTGTAGACACCGCTGTAACACCGACTTCAACAACCAAAGTATTGCGTTCTGTAAAGCTCTAAAGCGCTGCAATAGACTTCTTACCAGTACTAACACTGGATGTACCTTCCCTTAATTTTTTGGGAGGAAGGTTGGAACCACTAGCGCCTCCAGCAGCCTTCCTCTTCTTCTTGGACCCCTTTGGCTTATCAGCAACAGTTACCTCAACCTCATCTGTACTTAGAAACAAGGTTAACTCTTATCACTGAAAAACTTGAGCTCCATCAATCATTGAACATAATCATTTGGGTTTCTTGTTCATTAACACCAGCAAGTGGAACCATACGGCCCCTGGTAGACTCAAGCAACAGAACTTGTCCTTCCTTAATTTGCTTCTCGCCTACCCGTACCTTGGTAGGATCCGCGTGATGGATAAAAGCAAAACAAATCCATTCTCTACATAAACAACAATCAATGGGAACAATCAGTCACGGTACAAAAAGGGGGAGACAAAATTACGGAGGCAACTAAAGAACACCACCCTATCGTCATCAGTCAAGGAAGATCCGATTAAACATTATCGTCTAACCTCATAATAGTTGGGACTATGCCAACAAGATAGAAGGGTTCCGGATAACCTTTCCGAAACGGAGCAGTTAATGGAGTAGCAAGGAAGTCACATACTTCCGCATTAAATTCAGTCGGTGTAGGATGGGGGTCTTTTCTTAGTGTTTTATTATTGTGCCACGGAACGGAAAGTGGAAAAGCGGAGGCATCAACCCAAAAGAAACTGTCATTCTAGTGTTTTAGCAAATCTAGCGGTTTAATATATACAATCCGGGCGCAAGTAGTCAGAGCGTTTGCTTATGAAGGTCATCAACCTTTTTCTTAGACTTTAATATAAAACCGACGGAAAAGTCTAACGGTTGGAACAAAACTATGAACGCGGCATAAGATCTCAAAATGAGAGACCTTAACGGCGGCGGATAACGAAAGCTGGATATAATTATGAAATATATCGAGTATATCCACAAGGAATGGAGGAAAGTGGTATACGATAGTTTGCTTATCAATGCAGTACGAGTATAATACAATCAATTTTACCAGAAGGACTATACGGTTTACTATGATTAGGACCAGGTAACTAGGGATGAATAGTAGCAGGAATATGATATTTTTTGCATAACGCATCTAGAGCCGTTTGAGTTAAGGTTGACTTTATATTATAAATGGTACCCATTGTACGATAGAAAAAAAACAAGCAAGAATCGACAGCTTACCTGGATAGACTAAAAAACTCGAAGCATGTACTGGATGTGGAAAAGTTAAAATAAGCCTAAAAAATAGCAACAATGACGAAAGTGGTGAAAAGGAAGAAAAAGTAACGGTGAAAACCAAGGGGGGTATTTATACCCTTGGTATATTTAATTCGAACCCTGGCAAGATGCACACACGTGGATCTCACTAAACAAACCAACGGGTAGGATTAAAAGTAAAGAAATTATGATGACAGAAAGATAACTGGCCACGAGTCACGCCAGTCAGAAAACGAAAGGTCAGGGGAAAGACACGCCACCCAAACCCTACCTAACTGGCAAAGGAAAAGTCGCAGAGAAGCCAACTGTCACGGAGGAAAGGAAGAGGTGCAGATGCTTCTGCTTATTAATTTCATATGAATGCTGACATGGAAATTTTAACAGATGTACAAACCATGATCAGCTTTGTGAGAGCTCATCAAGCAACTCAGCTTTATCTCTTTTTCTTCTTCTTTTGTTTGTGCAAAGTTTATTTCTTTTGATAAAAGATATACTATGCATCATTTTCTTTACCAGATTGAACACAAATGGCTGCCTGTCGTTAAAGCTTTGTCGTTGCTTCAAATAAGCGCAACAACTGCTGTCTTGCTCTATTAGCTGAGATAACCATACTCACCATGCTTATTTGTCACAAAAAGGTGTATTGTATTACTTATAGTAGCGTTTCTGTCGTGTCTAATATATTCACAAATAAGGATGAATTCATTTAGGGGGTGTTAGTCATTGCGTTTGAAAAGTGATTATATGTGATACTAAATGATGAGTGATGTGTGCTAAAGCACACATCCTTATAACCCCGTAAAACACTATTAATCGGACTAAAAATACTAAAATATGGATAATTATAGTGCATATATGCTTGTTTGGTATTTCTATGTCTTACAGGTAAAACGGATTGGAAACAATGCAAAAACGGGTATTTACGAGGTCGTTTCGATCAAGAGTGCTCAATAATCAAGATCAAGATGAATTGAAGTCGTGAAAAGTCCCCAGCATGCCCATTAGAAAGAGAGCAAGAAAATGAGTCTAATGGTGCCCTCAAATTTTATTGGGCCAGCCCATAACCCGCTTAAAGGGCCGAGCTAGCCCATGTTATTTCCAAGCCCAATATTAGCCCATGAAAAAGAAATAAATATGATTTGTGAGATGATGTCATCCCTGCATCATGGTCATGTGCCTAGAATTAAATCAAAAAAATAGCACGTGAGGATCCATTATATGATGATTAGGCGAATAAGTCAGCGACACGTGGCGAGGCCATATTGTATTCTCATTTCAAAGGAAAAAATAATGCAAAGTGATCCAACAGATAAAATTCATGCGTATAATTTAAGCTTGATAAAAAGTCCACGTGTCCTCTCCTCAGCGGTGGATCAACATTTCTGCACACTTGGTGATCCGAGGTCACGCTTTACGAGCCAATCATTGGCTGAATGATGGTGGTATCATTGGAGGAAATTACAAAACTCACCCCCCACTTGGCTATAAATATTACACACCTCCCCTCCATTTGGGGCATTAGGATCTTTTCAGTTTTACTTTTCTCTTAGTTTTTTTGGCTTATTTCAAATAAGCTCAGCTTATTTTAGAAGTTAGGTTAGGATAATTTGTACAGGCTAATGTTTAGCTTATAATTTTAGTTGTATTTGGTTTTAAGAGCTTTTTAATACAAGAATGTTTAGTTTTAAAATTGTTGTTGTTTTCACGATTGACTTATTTTCTACATGAGTTTTCTCACCAGCTTATTTTCTTATTTTATCTTGTCAAAATCACGTAAACATAATTAGATATAATCCTATAAGCTCATTACAGCTTATTCGATTAAATTTACTTTGTTTTTAATTACTTTTGAGTCGATAAGCTCAAATAAACTAGTTTTCAGCTTATTAGTTAATCTTGTCTTTTTAAATCCTCATTAATATAAATATTAATGACTCTTATAAAGCTTATTCAATTAGTATAAGTTTAAAATTTATAAATCCATTTTTAGCTTATTTTTTTATAAGTCCAAGAGTAAAGAAAAAGATGTTTAGCTTAGTTGTATCCGAATTTAAGTTATGGTTAGTTATAGTTTGTTAGAATAGTGATTTGTCTCATGAAAATTGTTAGAGCTTAATCGATTTTTAGTTTGTTTCATTTGCGTTTGGATTTGTCAATTTATTTAATTACTCGGAGCTTAGTGTTTGGATTCTTGTTATCACCCCTTATTCAATTTGGCTAAATCAGATTGTCATAGCTTAATAGATTTCATGTGAGTTTACTTTGCACTTATTAAGATAAAAATAGGCCTGTGTTTTATTTTCTCATTTGAGCTTACATTAGATTTATTTGAGCACTGGCTTGTAAGATTCATTGTTTGGGCTTCATTAGATTAAGTTGGGCCACCATTTGAATTGCATTTGGGCCCGTTAGTTTGAAGAATTGGAATTAGGCCTGCGTTTGTTTTGGGTTAAAGATTATTGGGCCTAATAGTTAATTGAAATTGAAAAAGGAAATGTTATTAATATGTGTTAACAGTTTGAGTTATGTTTTTGTTGCTTTTGGTACCGGTCAACTCATGAGACGCGGAGCTTAAGGGTTTATTTAGCTAGAACGAATTTGATTATTTGCTTTAGCTAAATAAATTGGGTGGTATTCGTTTATTTGCGGGTCTTCAATTCGGTTTAATTTTCTATCCTTTTTCAATTAAGTAGTGTAGCTTAGAATAAATATGTTTTGCTATGCTTATTTGATCATTATGCATAGTGAGTAGTTAATTAGTGCTTGTTAAGTGATATTGTGAATTGAGAATTGTAGAATAATCTTACACAAGTATAGAATGAATCACTTGGAATTATAGAGAGAGAAAGAGGTGGTTGGATGAACACTTAGAGAGAGAAAAGAAATATGTAATATTAGCTTAAGAAA
>BQNB010061460.1:0-16079 GCA_026074375.1 Tanacetum coccineum | reverse complement strand
TTATCCTCAAGCTCATATAATATATATAAGATATGAATCTATTCTCTTCATATGATTTCGATAATACTCTATAACATATATATAACTTATAAAACAAAATAAAAATAAAAATCATACATGTATTTAAAAAAACATAATATCTAAACCTCGTGCGTACACGTGCATTAAAACTAGTAACAAGCAACATGACTTACAATCACATCAGTTTATCCAAGCATGAAGTATCCAACCAACTCATATACTTATCCCTTGTTAAACTTTTATAAATTGAGCCCGTATATACATAAGTACATAACCACCGGGCCACTTTGACAAATTTTCATAACCTCAAATATTTAATAATTAATATATACTACTTATAATGTAAAAATAACATTCTCTTTTTATTTATTGCTCAAAGAAATTAAGTAATCTAAGTTATAAAGCATATTGTATAATCCTTAAATACAACATATCACCACAAAATCAACTATATAACAAATACATATATTATAGCAAAATATACAACATTTATTTCCTCCATACATATGTTAGAAGTATAAACTAATGAAACATACTAATTAATGTTAATTTTAAAACACCCTTAAATAGAAATACATGTTATTATACATATTGTACAAACTAATAAAATACACAAAGCTTAATACAATTTATATGCTAACAAGTTGACGGTACATATGGTTTTAAAAACCGGACCGGACCAACGGGGTCAACCAGAAATCAGAGTCGCCACCGGTTCAGCTAGCCAATAAAATCCGTCCAAACACTTGATTTTAACTATAATAAATGTGTTTAAACAGGAGCAACACCTAAGTTCGTTCTTCAGATGATGAACATCAAAGGCCTTAGCATCTCTCATGTCAAAAGCCATCTTCAAGTAATTCTTTTTATTAATATTAATTTTAATCCAAGCTATTAGTTTATATCATTTTCTTAATTTTTGGCGGTTATATTTTTCTTATCAGATGTATAGAAGCAAGAGGATCGACGATCCAAATCAAGGTACATAAAAGTTTAACATGTAATTCATAGAATTATAAGAATTAGGGTTTTAAATTCATTGTTTTTTAGCAGATTTTCTTTGTATATTTTAGCAAGTTAATTTGTAACAGCTTATGAATGATGAGATTTTGTTTTGCAGCTGCTTCAGAACGAGAATTTTTTTATGCAAGTGATGATCATAATATTTACAACCTTAGCCAACTTCCAATGCTCCAAAGTTTTATGACAAAGAAGATTTGAAAAGAAAGGAGTAAAGAATTGGAGTGTTGCAATTTGTCAAGGCAAGCGAGTGGGTTCTTGACCTAATAGAAAGAAGTGTATAGTAAAAGAAAGATGGTAGATGTATTAGGTTAGCATTAACTCTCATATGTTAAGTCTAATATAACTTTCATATTCACGTGTTGTTTATAAAATTTATTGTACATGAAACAATTAACATGTCATATTTGAAAAAAATATCATCTATTGTACATGCAATAAAAATATAGTGATTGAACTATTTTTCTTTTTGCGCACGACATGTGTGAAACCAAACAATAATGAATGCCAAGTGAACTTGAGGATACGAGTGTCACAAATTTGCTTCACATTAACTTTTTTAACTTGACACCAAATTGTAACATGTTTAGGTATTCTTCTTTTTGTCAAGAACACAATTCGTGCATCGCAATAAAATCGATGTTGCAAGAAACCCGATTGTTTCTTTCATTATAACTTTTGATATATAAAATAATTAATTCAACAATATTAATTATATTAAATATAAGGGATATAGCCTTAATACCAAAAATCACATTAACCTCAACGAAATCAAATATCAATTTTTAATCGAAAGACAAAACATGTGCAACGCACTGGTCTCAATGCCTCGGTTATTACTAAATCAAAATAAAAGTGGTGTTTGTATTTATGATCTCACTCATGTAGATTTAGTTTAATAAAGCTTAAACACATTATCTATAAGTGTAGATGACTAGACGATGACTTTTGTAAGTTATCAACTTACTATAAATGAGAATTAAATCTATTTTAATGCAAGTTTAAAATATATTTGGTCATATTAAGTTGTACTCTTTGAATGTGTAAGTGACATGATATTAATTCACATAAGCAAAAGTTCGATTTTTTCCAAAAAACAAATCCGGTGTAACGCACAGATATGAACGTCTCGTTACATAATATAAGTAAAAAAACGCTCGCATAATGACTGATTGAAGAGAATACAAAATATAAGTGAAAAAAGTGGAGAGTGATCTCTATGGCTATGATGTTTCATGTTCGGCTCGGATACGAGTTAGGGAAGTGTGGAGTGCACACTCGTTGAGCTAACATGAAATAAACCAAGACACGATATGTAGAGTTTACGCCGTAAACTTTATGTTTACGCCGTAAACTCTTGCTGGGTTAGGACTTAAGCCTTTGAATGTTTACGCCGTAACCTATACGAATAGTTTACGCCGTAACATGTTTCTAGTTTTAAGGCTTATAGTTTACGCCGTAATCTATGTTGACATTACTCCGTAACAAGTAAAATTGTGTAGACTTTACGTCGTAACAACTTGTGTTACGCCGTAAAGTCTATGACCAGTTGGTTGTAAATTTTAGTTTTAACCAACTCTAACTACCCAAAAACTGTCTTATTTTCTGTACATTAATACAGGAACATTTGTCTCAGAACTATATACGAAAATACACATACAATTCCCTCATTGTTCTTGATTTGTGATTCTTGTGCCTAGAACACAAATTACTATTCTCTTTGTATTATCCCAATAGAGATTTCGTGCAACCCAGACATCTTATATGGTCGAAATACTTTATACGAAAAATAAACTCAACACGATACAATAGAGATATCCAGGATCATCACACACACCCAATATTTCTAACATAAACACCCAAAAATACCTTTATTTTTAAATGTATGATGTGTATGTATTATAAAACAACCAACTTGACTTACAGTAGTGTCCAACCAACTCATCATATACTTATAGCTTGTTAAACTTTTATAAATTGAGACATTGTGTATTGACAACAAGCCATGAGACTTGAGACCACTATCAATTAACATAGTCTTAAAGTTTTTCGTTTCTCATATGGTAAGGGTTCAAACATTAATAGGTCTTTACATTTGGAAGTGAAGAGAAAGGTAAAAAATAGTCACAAAATTAACCCAGGGAATACGGGTGTTTATCAGTTCGGTTATCGGGCTGTTCAGTTTATTTAGTTAATTTTTTTGGTAAAACCGAAAACCGAATTCAATTTGCATTTACCCAAACCGAAAACCTAATTTTGAATTCGGTTCGATTTTCGAATTGACCTAAATAGATTTCTAGAAATAAAAAAAATTCAAGCTTAAAAAGTGTCCTAATTTATACTAGGAAAATTTTTTAATAATTTTTTTATGTATATAAATATATTGAAAATCTATATTTACGTGAATTAGATTTCCGGTACGATTTAGTTTACACTTTGCCATATCTAAACGAAAACCGAATATCTAATTCTGTTCGGTTTTAACAAATTCGGTCGGTTTTTCCAGTTCGGTTTGTGTGAGTATTACCTGATTTGTGAAAACCCCTGCCAAAACTGCGTATATCTAATTGGGCCTAACCAAAAAAGTTCGCTTTTCGGACAGGAAAGCCCAGTCCATTTAATTTTGATAACTAATTGGGCCTAACCAAAAAAACTTGTCCAGTGGGCCAAAATAGCCCAAATATATATACTAAAGTACATAACAGATAACACAGCATTTTCTTTGACAGTTAGAAAATGGCAGCAGTAGCTTGCAAGTACTCATGTTCCAGTGCAACAGAAACCCTAGAATGGATAAACGCAATTATTCATTTCATAAAACCTTATTCTTTTTTCTGGGATTCCCATGTTGTCAACTTCATTACAGTAAGCAAATCCCAAAACTTACTTTATTTTTTACTAGCATGTATATTTTCTTTTATATATATATTGGATTAATGTTACAGCATAGGCTATGGGAAAATGTTGATCAAGATTGGATTCAATGTTTACGGAACGAACCCGTTGAGTGTCTTGTTCAAATTCCTTCTGGTTTTCTTAAGGTATAACATTTTTTAATGTTAGGGGGTGTTTGTTTCGGCTTATATAACATAAGCCTCAATTTCCTGGATTATTTTGAGATTATGGGCTTATATAAGTTTATCATATCGTAATAAACTTATATAAGTCCACAAGTCTCAAAATAAGCCGAAAAATTGAGGCTTATGTTATATAAGCCGAAATCAAAGAAGCTCATAACCGCACATATAAACCGAAACAAACACCCCCTTAATAGTTTATAAGGGAAGTTCTCTTTTGGGCTTATAAGCCGAAAAGTTTCAAAACAAGCCACACAAAGTGAGCTTATGAAACATTAGCCCAAAACCAAATAAGCCATAAGCCGAAACAAACACCTTTGAGATCCTCTCAAGTTCATATAAACATAATCAAATTTTTTTTGGGTCCCTCAATAGGCCCCACAGGCCCCACTGTTTTGTTTGCGGGGGAACATTACTGGTCATGTTCATATGAACTTGAGCGGATCTCGGTCCATATGGAAATCCTCATTTGCTATGCTCCCAATCAGGGACGGAACTTCAATCGTTGTTGGTGGAGGGGCGAACCTGAAAAGTATTTATTTTAGGGGGGCCGATATACACTATGATGAATTTTGTTATCAAAAATGACTAAAACCATATATAAAAGGGTATAAAATATACATAGGGTTCAAAATTTTGGAGGGGCCGGTCCCTTCTAAGTTCCGTCCCTGCGCCCAATGTTCCGTCGTAGCCCCCGATCTACTTTCTTCCGATTTTGGTCGTGAAGTGTATTTTTTGATATATGTGATATTTTCTTTATAGTGCAACTATAGCTTAGCTAAAAAAAAATTATGGTGTGGATTTTTGTAATTGTGATAGGAAAGAATTTGTGCAATACTCTCCCGAAAATCCTAGGTCCGTTTTCCCCGTATGCGAATAATACGATAAGTCAGCGATGATGCATAAGAAGTATTTGTTAATTCAATTAGTGGAATGAAACAATCCCCTTCTCAACTATTGCCAAAACATGATATAGAATTTATGTTTAGGTTAGAAAACCGAGGCTTATAGCCCAAATTAGGGGTTACTCCATTATTGACTCTCAAGGTTCTTTGATAGTGGCATTTACTTTGATTTTTGGTTGACTTAATGATTCTTACAAGCCTTTGTCTCAAATGAGTCTCCTTCAACATTATGTTGGTTTCGTTGGATGCTGTAAAAGTCAAATTAGATGTATCCACCTTCTTTATGATGTAGGCCTTCACACTTAGTCTTGTTGGGATTAGTATATAGCATTTAGGTGCTTCTCAAAGAACTAATCTCACTTTTGTAGCGGCATATATACCCATTATGAGGACTTTGATAATGTTGTTTGCTACTTCTTGAGTTAGATGTATACAAACGCCAAAATTAGTAAGTGATCCGTTGATTTTAAAACCCTTCTCTTAGGGCTTATTAGTCAAGCACACTTTTGGTCTAAGAAGACTACTTTTTTTGTAAGTTAGCATTTAATCGAACACTTTAAAAAACGGGGAAACAAACAGAAATTTGATATCAAAGATTTAAAAACAACAAACCTGTGTTAGTGGATCTCACAATATAACATAAATATTTATAACAGCCACCCATATCAATATTAACTTCTAACCTTTTGAAACCCATAATGCTCATACCCAAGTTTCCCTTTACGAACATCCGCAACCGAACTCCCATTCTCATTTAACACCAAAAATCCTAAATTTAAAAACCCATAAAATTGATTGCCTAAAAATTCTAGAAACCTGATTCATTTTTGAATAAAAAAGATATGATGAGACTTACTATTGATTTCCAGAGTGAAGACGTCAGCACAAAGTTCACCGAAAAACCCAGAGACATGTCGGCCATAAACACTTTGTAGCAAGAGAGGTTGTGATCTAGTTTATGTGTGGTTTTTTTAGATTGGTAGAGGAAGAGAAATGGAAGTGGGGGAGAGGGACACGTAAGATGATACGTGTTTTGTTGAGAGAGAGAGAGAACAGGGTAACCCACCCTAGTGCGTGCAATCACTAGGGATGGCAATAAAACCCGTACCCGATGGGGACCCAATAACCGAACTTGTTTTGACCGGGGAATCCCTGAGTTGACCAGGGATGAGGAATCCCCGATATTAAAAACGGGGATGAGGGCGGGGATGGTAATACCTCTTGATACCCGTATTCATACCCGTACCCGAACCCATACTCGAAAAGTATTAAGTTTACATATCAGTTATATTAAACATTTTATTTGATATTTCACCAAACTTTTCATCTTCCCTGGAAATTAGAGAGTCATCCATTCAGCCGATCATATATAGCTAAAAATAAAAAAACCCTAGCCTCTTAAACCACAACTGCTAATCATAATCTTCATACATGCATCAAGAAGACAATTGTTAATGCTATATCACCTCATACGATTTTTCAACAAGATTACAAGACAACAACCACTCACAAGGTAAACAACTTATAATCAATCTTTTTTTTAAAGTTATCATCATTATTCAAAATAATGTGTGTTGCATATTGTTAAGAGATTTATACTATTTTATTAACTAATAGAATTAGTGTTGTGAACTTTTGATGTTTTATGTACTATAATACCACGCATGCATGAACTTGTTACTTGTGATAATCTATGCACTATTAGTTTCATTTGAGATCATTGTTGTTTAGAAGGTATATGTATGTTTTGTATCGTTGTTATAGTGTTTAATTTGTGTCATTCTTATGGTTTTTAATTTGTGTCTTTCTTCATGTGTTTCTTATGATCGATAACGCAATAAGATGATTTTTTGTTTATTATAGGAATGGATTTTGAAGAGAATACGATCTACGTAGCCTCAACCCAAAACAACCCTTCAAACATACAGGAAGATAATCAGGTACGTGATAATGTTTAAGAAGTACTTGAACCTCCGGCTAAAAAAAATAAGAGACTAAGAAGTCTGGTTTGGAACCATTTTGAGAAGATAACAGTGGATGGAAAACAAAAGGCAGAATGTCACGCTTGCAAAAGTTTACTTAGTGGCGAATCAAATCATGGTACCACCCATTTGCATGATCATTTGAAATCATGCAAAAAAGGAAACAACCGGATATTCGAGAAAGACTTTTGGTAGGCAACTCGAAATCAAATTTAAATACTTATGTATACAATGAGAAGGATGGAAGTATGTCACTTGCTAAAATGGTTATTTTGCATGAGTACCCTCTTTCAATTGTCGATCATGTTGGCTTTAAGAATTTTACAAAAGCCATTCAACTCTTTTACAAATTGTCCTTTTAGCAACACCACTTATAAAGCGACTATTTAGTTGTTATAACCAACAAAAGATCAAGTTAATTAATAGGTATTGAGACTAATAGAGTCGTGTAGCCCCTTTACTATGATATGTGGACTTCGAGCAACCAAAGTAAGGTTTTAAGGCTTATTACTGGTATTACATTGCCATATTGATTGGATTTTAAGAAGTTAAATCTTAAGGTAGCCATGTATTGTTATTATATTGTCTCACACTTTATTTATTTTGTTACATGTCATTTCATGATGTTTTTTTTACCAGGTTCCTATATGTACCTTGCCCTCATACAAGTGAAGTTCTTACAAATGTGTTGATAGAGGCTCTTATGGAATGGAATGTTGACACAAAACTATCCACCATCACTCTCGATAATTGCTCCACCAATGATAAGTTAATCGACATGGTGAAAGATAAGTTACAGTCTTGTCATTTAATAAAGGATGGAGCTCACATTCATATGCGTTGTTGTGCACATATTGTAAATTTGATTGTGAAAGTTGGGTTAAATGTCATTGAGGCTCCAATAGAAAATGTACGTGCAAGCATATCTTACTGGACAACAACTCCTAAAAGAGTTGAGAAGTTTGAGGAGACGTGCATGCAACTAAAAATAACATACTCTAAGACATTAGGTTTAGATTGCCAAACTAGATGGAATGCCACTTACTTGATGCTTAAAACCGCACTGATGTATAAAGATGTTTTTACACGTTTGAAGCAACGGGACTCCCACTATAAAACTTTGCCTAGTCCACTAGAATGGGAAAATGCGGCGGGTCTTTGCAGTAACGTGGAAGGTGTTTCATAAGTTATTGTGATATTTTTTGGAATAATGGTACCCAAGAGCGTTTAATTTGTACTTTCCAAAAGTCTGTGACATTAGGTTGAAGTTAAATGAGTGGCTTGTTTCCCCTACTCAGCTTGTTAGCAATACGACATCTAAAATGATTGAAAAATTTAATGAGTATTGGGGTGCAATTCCTGAGTTGATGGCTGTTGCTGGTGTTTTTGACCCAAGAAGCAAGATGGAAATGATTGAGTTTTTATTTTCCCCAAATATATCTTGATGATAGTGCTAGTCGAATTAAAAAAAGTCCGCAAGATATGTGAAGCGTTGATCCTTGAATATCAAGAAAAGACTTTAGATAGGGAATATGAGTTTGGAAATAACACGGGGTCAAGTTCAGCAAACTCGATGGAGGTTGATGAAAATATGTTGGAGTGGGAAAAACATATTATGTGTAAAAGTAGTGTTCCGCAATCGTGTATAGTAATGGAATTTGACCGTTATTTGGAAGAAGGACATGAACCTCGATCTCCAGACTTTGATATTCTATTATGGTGGAAATTGTAGTTTTTCAGCATGCATAACAATTTATAATCTAAATCAAACATCAAAGCACGTAATAGCGGAAGCGATAACAAATCATATAATTAACATGCTTATAATTACGGGTCGGGTTAAATACCTTCTGGATTCCCGTGAGCACAAGAATAGTTCTTGTTTGCTTTGTTCTTGGATTATTCCTAATTAGGGTCTTATGTTAGAGTCTATTGAATTAACCTTACCTAGTTTTGTTAATCGATCCAAGATTTAATCTATAGTGAGATTTTAAACCAGTCTATGTACTTATGTTTTAGAAACATGTTAACCAAAGACTAGTTTTGAAAACAAGAAAAATTTCTAGGTTTAAGTTTTTTCGAATTCGAACAGATTCCTTTGAGGATGATTTTGGCCGATCGATCAACAAGGGAAAACAAAGAAAAAATTTAAGGATCTTTTATGTGTACAAAACTTATCTCCTATGATCCCTTAATTCCTTTGTTTTATAGTGCTAACCAAACTTAGAGCCAAGGTCAAGTTCTAATTAGGAAAAGGAAACAAAATCTTTTCTTTTTCCCATTGCCTATATCTGGGCCAATTAATACCACCTTCATGGGGTGTTCCGGAACCTTCTCAACTTCCTTTTACAAAGTTAGTCCTTCCCTTTATTCGTTAGTCATTTACCGTTAAATACTTAATGACCGTTAAACATTTTCGTGTATTTAATAAATATATTACATTTAATATAATTATTAATTCGTTAACTCTTTACGTATTGTGTGCAATCCCGTGATCTCGAGTTCGATCCTAACACACGACTATTAATTTATCGTCCATAAACTAACAGCTCCCACTTGGACATATTTTAATAGTGTGATCACATCAGTTAGCGTCTAGTTACACGCCGATGCCTCTAGTACGACTCGAGTAAGGTCTCCTGGACAAAACCTTTTAACAATTCATCATTATTAATATCCTTTTGTTTCTAATACAATGTTAATAAGGATATGCATCTTAGTCATTCCTTAATTAACTGATTCTGTTTCTCGTTTTATCTGATTGAGCAAGATTACCAAATCTTCTAAACGTATTCTAGAAAATCTTGGGTGTGGCCACACATACATCTTACCAATCCCACTAGGGGCCAGCTGTATTAAACTTCAAAACGAATTTGAAGGAAAAAAAATCCCTTATTAACTACAAGCAAAACTTATGAATTTTGCAACACTTGTGAAAACAATC
The DNA here is from genome assembly GCA_026074375.1 of Tanacetum coccineum. Classification (NCBI taxonomy): domain Eukaryota; kingdom Viridiplantae; phylum Streptophyta; class Magnoliopsida; order Asterales; family Asteraceae; genus Tanacetum; species Tanacetum coccineum. The sequence continues at coordinate 6,130 of BQNB010061460.1, read as the reverse complement.
CGTATAACTATCAGTTACGTGTAGCGTTAAATTGCTTCACAAAAATGCACTAGATCCATGATAGTTTCCTGGTATCTCAAGTCTGAGGCTAACTATTTTATGATTTACGAAATGACAAGATCCATAAAGTACAATCATATAGTTGGGATAAGTCCTATATTCAATTCATTGAATATCATCTAAATTTGGCATGTAATCACATCAATATACTTTCAAGTATATCCGACCACAATTTAGATTTGTCTTAATTTAATAATATTCCATATCATTAATTGACAACGGACATTTAGAATAATTCATTATTCAAAGATTTAAAATATGCAAAATAGGATACAAAATTAAATAACAAAAATAAACATAACCAATATTTTATTCTATCAAATAATAGTGTTTACAATATCCTTTATCCAAAAACTAATCCCAGGTATGCATGAAACTTCTAGCTAATTGAAGTCCAATTCCATTGACATGATCAGTAACCTTCCCTTTAGGTAAAGCCTTAGTGAAAGGATCAGCTAAGTTATCATCTGTGTGAACTTTTAATACTTTGATTTCACCACTCTTGACTTGCTCTTGAACGTAGTGATATCTCCGTAGAAAATGTCTGGCGCCTTTCATTATTCCAGAATCATTGGCGAATGTGATTGCAGCAGAATTGTCACAATACACATTAATAGGCTATTTTATTGAAGGCATCACTCCAAGATCTCCAACAAATTTCCTAATCTAAACAGCCTCCATTGCAGCTTCTGAAGCAGCCATGTATTCAGCTTGTGTTGTAGACATCGCAATCGTTGTCTGCTTCTTGCTCTTCCAGTCTACTACTCCTCCATTGAAGACAAAGACATAACTCGTCTGAGACTTCGTATCATCTTTATCACATTGCCAGGACGCATCACAGAACCTTGTAACATTAAGTTCTGTATCTGGATTCCCTCCATACACTAAAAACATATCTTTCGTATTCCTCAGATACTTCAGAATATGTTTAACAGTAACCCAGTGGAGCTTCCTTGGATTCTGTTGATATCGACTGACCAAGTTTTGAGCAAACGCCACATCTGGCCTTGTGCATCTAACAACATACATGATAGATCCTACAACCGAAGCATAAGGTACTTTCTTCATGTAAGCCACTTCTTCAGGTGTTGAGGCACACATCTCATTACTTAATTCATGTTTGACTTCCATTGGCAAATAACCTTTCTTAGAGTTATGTATATTGAATTTCTTTAATATTTTTTTCAATGTAAGCACTTTGACTAAGTCCAATTAACCGCTTAGATCTATCTCTATAGATTTTGATTCCCAAAATGTATGCAGCTTCTCCTAAATCCTTCATCGAAAAACACTTTCCAATATAATCCTTAACTTCCTTAAGTCTTGGAATGTTGTTTCCCATGATTAATATGTCATCAACATATAGGATCAAGAATACTACATTACTCCCACTAGCTCTGCGATATACACATGGCTCATCACGATTTGAGTAAATCCAAACTTCTTCATTTCCTCATCAAATTGTTTATTCCATTGACATGATGCTTGCTTCAAACCATAAATAGATCTTTGAAGTTTGCATACACGGTTTGGATATTTTGGATTAACTTACCCTTCAGGTTGCACCATATAGATGTCTTCATCTAAGCGACCATTCAAGAATGCAGTTTTAACATCCATCTGCCAAATCTCATAATCATAGTACGTTGCTATAGCTATGAGAATCTTAATATCTCTAATGTCTGCTACATTAGAAAATGTCTCCTCGTAGTCAATCCCATAGGTTTGAGTAAAGCCTACAACTACCAGACGAGCTTTATAGGTATGTACTTCACCATCCATGTCAGTCTTCTTCTTGAATAGCCACTTACTCCTTACTATTTTAGCATTGGGAGGAGGGTCTACTTCAATCCAGACTTCATTAACTTTCATGGAGTTCATTTCCTCATCCATTGCACCTTGCCATATTACCTTATCAGGGTCAAGCATGGCAGCTTTATAATTAGCAGGTTCTCCAAGATCCCCTACTACATCATTAATTTCGGTGGAGGACCCAGACTGTCAGGTTCTACTGGAATTTCGCTAGTGTTTTCAGAAGGTAATGTATCCATATGATTATCTTCCAGATCATAATCTCTCCCACTGAATTCTTGAGAAATGAGAATCACTTCAAGAAATTGCTCCATAACTAGCAACAATTACTTTTGCTTTTTCAGGTGGAAAATAAAAGTATAACCCAAAGTGGTTCCTTAGGGTATCCTACAAAGATACATTAACAAACTCTCTGTTGGGATTTTATCACTGAGTCACATTTCTACATACACCTCGCACCCCAGACCTTTTAAATAAGACAAATTAGGTACCATTTGCAGCCATATTTCATATGGCGTCCTTATCACCTTCTTTGTGGGAACCATATTTAGAAGTAATCGAAATCAGCAGATTCTAAGGCAATCTAAAAGGATAACGGTAGAGTTGTAAGATTTAAACATAGACGTACATATCGAAAATAGTGTGCGATTTCTCCTTTCTAGATACACCATTTTGTGTGGATATATGGAGAGTAAGGAGCTAGAACTATTCCATTCTTACCTAGATATTCTTTAAACTCTTGGCTTAAATATTCACCACCTCTATCGGATCGAAGAGCTTTAATCTTCTTTCCTAGTTGCAATTCTACTTCTGATTTAAATACCTTAAATGTTTCAAATACCTCATGTTTATGTTTAAAGCAAGAACGGGTAACCAATAACGACTGAAATCATGCAGTAAAGGTTAAGAAGTAGCTGGCACCTGTTCCTTGACACAAGTCTAAGTAGGTCACACACACATCTGCATGTATAAACCAGTGAGCTTAACTCTTTCAATGTATTATTAAAATGTTTCTTTGTCATCTTCCCCATAAATACCAAGATTCCCATTATCATAACGATCCCTCATTGAGACTTTCCAAAAGTCCTTCACAGTTGAAGCTTTTGCCATGCAAGTCTTGCCAATATGGGCAAGACTAGCAGTGCCAAAAGATAAGAAGAATTCAATCCAACATTCTCTTCATAATTATGCTAAAAATAGAATTATTATTATACTTGGAAACATATCACTTCATGCAATTCAAACACACCATTCCACAAAGATATTAGCACTAAAATAGAAAATACCATTTAAAGAAAACAGAAATACCTTTACAATAACAGTGTAACAAATCCGAAACACAAGATCCAACAAACAAGAAAGGAAACAACACCTCTAACAATAGAAAGGCATCATGACAATGTTTAATGACAGTACCTAAACAATATGGTAAAAACTAAATTAAACACTCCTATGGCTTCAACAGCTGCTTGTGCTCCATTTCCCACATGCAGATATTGCTCTCCATAAGATAGCTTCCTTTCCACTCTAAATCCCTGTAGCGTATTACAAATGTGAATACCGCATCCAGTATCATATACCCAAGAATTTAATTTGTGAGTTAGATTAAATAATTCAAATCATAAAATAAGTTACTGAAACGCTTGCAGCAACCAAGCTCAGCCTTCTGTTCTTATTTTGTGCCGCAAACTCTTCGAGGTAATAGAGGGAAGTTCCTCTTCTAGTGACCAATACGATGCAGAGGTGACAAGCTTGATCCTTCTTTGGATTTTCCCTTCTTCTGAAGGAGTTTTGCTTAGGTTTGGTTGATAACCAACAACTTGCTTATTTCTATCACTTTGCCTTTGCCTACCCTTTTTGTTCGCTTGCGGTTTTGCTTATTTACCCTACCCGTTGCATAGGCAAGTACCTGGGGTAAGGGCCATTGTCTTTTAAGACCCTTTTCATAGTCAATGAGCAATGCGTGTAGATCACTCACTATCTTCCCCACCAATGCATATTGAAGTTTCTAAAACAAAATCAACCAAAATCCTCTGTTAAGGGACCTGTTTTATTAACTTAATCGCCATATCATTGTCATAGTGTTTCCCAAGGGGAGCTTGTAGTTGGTCCATGTAACCTTTCATTTCCAACACATGAGCACTTACGGATTTTCCTGGGGCTTGTTTGCAGCTGTGTAGGGAATCCACCAAATCGTAGATTTCTACAGCTTGAGGCTTTTCAAACATTCTTCTGAGTTCATCAAGCATGGCTTGCGGAAAATATAGTTCAAACTGCCTTTGAAGAGCAGGTGACATTCTTCCAAGCATTAAACAAGCCACATCAGAATGTATCTTGTATTCTCTTTCCATGCAGCTTTAATAATCCCTAAGCAGCATCCTCAGGGGGTTCTTCAGGACAAGGCTTAAACAAATAGTCATAGGTACCCGCCACTCTCAAGACAATTCTTAGTGAACAGTACCAATCATTGAAATTGTCGCCAGTCAGTTTTTCTCGCTCAAAGAAAGGTCTGAAAGCAGACATAAAGTGTTGGTATTAGCGGGTTTGATCCATTTCTAACTCAAAAAAGTTCATAAAATTAGTATTTTCGATAATAACATTTTTTCAGAGAAAATAAATACCCGAGTTAAATATTCATAAAACCCAAGAATTTTCTTGAAAACCTAAGAACCATATTGACATAAACCCATCACATTAGGTTGATTCTTGCTAGTAAGAATTTATCAACATGGTAATTTGTCGAACAATTAAGTGACAACAATTTTTCAATTTCTAGATCTTTAGGATTTTAACATTGCCAAAAACTAGTTGCAATTGTAAACATGTTTCATTCCATCTTATGCCTTGAGATTCTAAGTCTCACTAAGATAACTCAATTAAGTCGTCTAATCTAAAAAAGTCCACACTTGTCAATGTGAGGTTCTTACTCAACATGAAGGTTTTCTTGTCCATTATACAATTTTAGTCCAGTTCTCACATGACATAAATTGCAACTTCAAGTGTTTGTCAATTAAATGGCATTCGACTTAAGTTTTAAGGGTATTAATATTTTGATGTGTGGAATCAAAATTATGTATGGAGAAGCATGCATACAACTCCATAGCATATGTTTAATAAAACTTTTTATTAACTTTTAGGTCAAGATTAAATAAACAAAGTTTTGGTTGAGGCATTGGTTGAACCAATTAAAGAAGTACCCATAATTATCGTTCACAACGTACTTTTGCATAAGTTTTTCGACTTAGTGTTTCGGATGTGGAATTAAGGCAAATCAACCTTAATAATAAATTATATGCGTTAATTAAAAAACATGTAGCCACATGCATTCTTTTTATACAATAAACCCTAATAATAAATTCTAGGTTTTATTATGCATATATTTAATCATGGGTCTCACTTTTATTAGAAGTGAACCATATGCATCGAGTTAACGATTGCGAAGGCCATAATTAAAATATACCACATACCACAAACTTAATTTATTATTAATATTGAGGTCTTCCCCAATTCAAGATTTATCGTACTAAAATAATGGCAACATAAAATAATACACGTAACAATTACTTCATATAAATCCATATGATCCATGAAAAACATGCATGTTCGTCATGGATCCACAAAATTCACTTAAAAATTAATTAAAGAACATCAAGGATCGTAACCATAAACATGACATAACAATTAATCATGCAATAAACCTTTTTAAATCTAACATGTAATCTAGGGTTTCAAAAAAAATTCATTAAAAAAATCGACCAACTTGTTCGATTTAGGGTAAAACCCTAATGTGTATAATGATGATCCAAGACATAATTGTTAATTGGATATAAAAGCCTAATCTAAAACATCAAGATCATTAAGCATGATGGTGTTGATGAAGATGACAAGTCTCTTGGATTGTTGTGATGGATCTTCATATATGTAGGTATGTGGTGGAGTGGCAAGATCTTTATGCTTGCTTGAGTGGATGATCATGTAGAATCATGCTTGCAACAAATGAAGGTTAGAAGCATTATAATCAAGGGTTAGTGGGGTTTGAAATACATGAGAATGTATGTGTAAAACTAGAGAGAGAATAATGAAAATGTTTTGTTTAAAATGAAAACATGAGGTTTGTATTTATAACCAACATTTGAAATTCAAATCTGGTCCAGCTGTCAGGACGCACGGATCCACAGATCCACCATACCCTGCATCCATCTTTAGTTTAGGTGGATCCGTGAGGTGCAGCTAGCCTAGATTTTTATTTTAGGGATTA